>PVJH01012817.1:0-62779 GCA_004026705.1 Nesogale talazaci | reverse complement strand
CATGATGATTTTGATGTCATCCCTCTGGTCATCATGTTTTCGGTCATTAGGTGTTCAATGTGTCAAATCTATCACTGAAATGTTCTCAACATTCATGTGGGAGAGACTCGAGACAGTATTTTGACCCTCATGGACTATTTTTCAAAACTTTTTTCAGGTTCCACCTGACCTTGATATGAACAACAGATGTTCTGTCACACAGCCTGCCTCTGACTTCATTTCAACTACTGCTATTAAATTTCTCTGTCAACTCTTCCTACAGATATAGTCACTTTGATTTCTGTGTATTCCATGTGGAGAAATCCACATGTGTGTTTGCTTTTTGTTGTTGTTCAAAACAAAAGTGTTTTAATGAAAGTCTCGGGACAAGTACATCCAGAAAGTTTCTTGGAAGCAAGGGTGGCTAGATTTTTGTCCCCGATTCTTTGGATATGCGATTAGAGAAGAAAACAAAAACCGTCCTTGAAAAGGAAAAGATGCGGAATAAAGTAGAACAAGATCTTCAACAAGACAGATCAACACAGTGGCTAAGCAATGGTTTCAAACATAGCCACATAACATACTAACAATGGTGAGGCTGCCGCATTGTGACCGAGCTGTGATTTGTTCTGTTGTCCGTGGGGCACGAGGAGATGGAGCGTACTCCTTGGCACTTAATAATAAGGGTTAATGATCCTCAGCACATCTTCAGATGTTTGTGGACCAGGTGAATGTCTCCTTTGGAGAAGTGTCTGCTCATATCCTATGCACATTTTTTTTTCAGTTGAGGTCTTATACTTTTCCTAGTGGCAGAACTGAAATTTTCTCTATGTTTTAAAGTTGAGCCCTTTGTCCTATATGTCACTGCAAGTTTTCCCGCCAACCTGTGGCTTATCTCTTACTTTGGGAATGAAATCTGTTGATAGCCACGTCATCTCCCTGGCATCGAGTCAATTCCCACCCACAATGATCATCTATAAAAATGATTGTAGCTAGCAATGCAGTGCTAGCCCAAGACATCATCAAGGCAGAAAAGGTCTGATTTCATGAGGCTTCAGTGATCTATTTAGCTGCCATTGTTGTGGCTTCTGTCACATTTACTAGTGAATTTGCGCCAGGTTTTAGGGACCCTCCATGTGGTCTTGATTACAAATAATGATATTTATAGTCTTTGGTTTTGCATTGAGGATATCAATCATTTCTGTCTCTGAGATAAGATATGACTCCTACTTCATTTTCATACAAAGAGATATCCATTACTGTCAGCACCAGTTATTAAAGAGACTCTCCTTCCCTGCCCCATTTAATGTACGTTAGCCCTTCTTCAAATATCAGGTTGAATAAATTCACTTCTAAGTTTTCAATCATGTTCCATTGGTCTATATGCCTATTGCCCCAGTACTGGGCAGTTTTGACTCTCATGCCTGTGAAGTTCTGGAAATAGGGGAGGGGAGGTTGCCCTCTTTTGTTCTTTTTTCTTTACCCACACTTTGCTTCTCTTTCATTTCCATATGAATTCAGTGATTAGCTTTTCCAACCTAAAAAAAAAAAAATGGTGTGGGAATCTGGATCAGAGTTGCCTGGTCACTGTATATAGCTTTGAATAGTATTGACATTTTTACAATGCTGAGTTTTTTTTTACATAAACATGGTGTATTCTTCCTTGGATGTTAGGATTCTTGGGTTTTCTCAGGGTGGTTTTATGTAGGCTTCTTTGGATGGTTGCAAATAAAATTCTATTTAAAGTTAAGGTACATATGACTGATTGACTGCACTGCAGTTCAGAGCACCCAGTATGTACAGTAAGTACGGTGCAGCGTGTGGCTAACCACTGAATAGGTTTTGATGTCGTTGGCTATAAAGAGCTCCATAGTTTGAAACATGACCATGGCCTCTTGGGATTTCTAGAATTAAAGACATTGAATTAAAGTTGAAACATGGATAATAATGTATCCCATGTATTAGGTATATAAAACTGTTTTTCATGGACTTAATACTGAATTTATTACAAACTAAGAAAGTGGTGATGGAATGACTAAGATGACTGCTTACAAAAAACTGCACAGGAAATCTATAGGGAACATGTACAAAACAATGCAGTTTTATATCCTGTATATGCTCATGTATAAGTCAAGTTTTTCTGCACATTTTTATGTACTTTTTGTGGTAAAATTAGGTGTCTTGGCTGATATTCAGATCAGTTTATCCTTGAGTATATATGGTATCTGTGTTTCTGTGATTTAAAATGGAAACTATTATTAATTCATTTTTGGTATATCAAAAAAATGGTCAATGATGGAAACAACCGCATCAAAACCCAATGAAAGTATACAGAGTGGCAAAACTGGTGATGGGAATATTTAGAATGAATTGAGTGATGCAGAGCCTCCAGCTACAAAGAGTGCGTGAGCAACAAAAGAAAAGTAATGGCAGCTCCAGCTATGAACAGAAAGAGCAATCTCTTTCATTTGCAAAGGAAATGACGCTGGTGTCCAACATGGGAAATATGAAATGCTTCACACACACACATATTCATAGTTCATGCCTAACATGGTTAGCAATGTGTAGCAAAATCTATCAACACTAAAAATGAGTAGATCTTTAGCTGTCGCTTGTCCAGTAGACGTCGACAACCAAATTACAGAAGGGCAAATAACCAGGGAAGAATTTCATCAGACAACCTGCAACCTATTTCATTTTAACCTGTAGAAAATGATGAACATAAAACAGATCATAAAATACTTGAGATTATTAACAGATTGGTACCGGTCCCCCAAGATATGGTTTTCTGACTAGCATGGTCATCATTATTCTGGGTAACCCTTGACCAGGTACTATGTTGACTTTTGGTGATGAAAAGACACAGTGAAGCCCTTAAAGAACTCAGATGTACATAAGTAGGATATTGACTATATAGAAGATGTGTTTTAAAGCAGAATGTTTGAATACATAAATATTTGTAAACAAATGATACATCAGATACTGTGTAATCTAAAAAGAATTCCCGGACCTTCATACAAACCCAGAGTAATGCATGCGAAATCAGAACCTAGAAAAAAAGGTAATCTGTCAGAGAAGGAAAACTCAGATATTGTTCAATAACACCAAGAAAGACAAAAAACTCAAATCAGGAAACCACACTTCATCAAAGGCAAAAACTTGTCGTACCCTGAAAAACACTTGCTTTCAGCTTGAACTTTCCCTGACTTCACTTTGCGTGACCACACATAATGTTGATGATGGGGGAAATGACTGCTATAAAAGATCATTTTAGCTTCTGTAACCAACTATCAGTAAAGATTTCGGAGGTGATGGACCAAAGCCAACTCACATATTTAACAGAGGTTCGTGTAAAATACCTAAACAAGATGACATCTACCATTTGCTTGTACCTTGCACAATAGTGATGGAGCTTCATGTGAGCTGTTTCCTTTAGGGGGCATCTCTAGCAATGAGGGGAGTAAAAAGCTACTTTCTACTGAGCAAAAGCTACCAATACACTTCTGGTCTATCAGTCTCACTTGAGATCCTGGAGTAAGTAAGATAGAGTGAAGGGTCTTTTTCCTTTTGATATTGTCCCCTATCCTCCTCAGGTGATTTTCAAACATTTCCTGTTTGAAAGACTTTTCATACAAACAGTCCACACAGTACCTCCTCCTTCTGTGGACGCCCTCCTTCTGTGGACGCTCCATCTTTCAACATCCCAGAGTAAGAAGACAGCTGTCTCTACTTCTCAAAATCAGCTTAATGCCACTCATTGTTCATGCAAATGGTCTGCACTGCCTGTTTTCACTGGGCTCTGCCGCTGTGTGTAACACCCCTCAAAAATTCTAAGATAATCTAGCCTTCTATGAAAAACTGCAACAAGAGAAACTAGTGTTCCACTTATATTTTACAGAGAGCCATTAGAGTGACCACGGGCACCCCAAACAGGAGTGGTGACACCAAGCCCCATCACACACGGGGTGGATCTCAACAAAAGCTTGGAAGTCTATCTCTGTACACTATGTTCCTTCTGTTAGGTACCACAAGGTTAGTTGATCATAGGGCATGGCGACCCTATCTGCCACAGCACAGACATTGTCGCACCCTGGGTCATCCTCGATAAGGATTCATTGCTAATCTGACTTAGTTCACTGTTGCAGGCACTATTCCTCTGCCCCTCTACTTTATCAACCATGGCTTTTCCAAGAGACGGACCCTTCCTGATAACATGTCCAGAGTCTAGGTGAAGAAGCCATGTTCTTCTTTCTTCAAAGGTGCACTCTGGTTCTCCTTTCAAGACAGATTAATTTGTTCTTCTAGCATTCCATGGCGTATTCATCAACACCAAAATTGAGATGCATCTATTATTCTCTCATTTGTGAATACTATATGTCAGTATTATTTTAGACTCCATGTGTCATGTATTATAACTTGATAGGTTATTTTTTCACTCTGAGAACACTCAAAAACACTTCCCATATAAATTAATGAGAAATGTATATATATATATATACACATACATATATGTATGTTTGTATACAAATACAAATTGTTTCTTCTTCGTTGTTTAACATTTTGGCCTCTTAAAGGGTTCATAGGAATACTCTATTCTCATATAGCAGGAGAAACCTGAAATCAAGTAGGAGCTGACCATGGTATTTTATTGAAAGCCCAACATTTTATCATTTGATTGTTACCTATTTTATGAGTTCACATCTCCTCAAAAAGTCTAAACATGTCTCCTGATTATCACCTTGACCCTGGCTCAGTAGCACAGGGGTTAAGAGCTTGACTGCTAACCAAGAAGTTGCCAGTTTGAACACACCAGTAGTAGCAAGGGAAAATCCACCTAGCAATCTGCTCCCTAAAAAATTAAGCATAGGAAAGCCTATGGAAGCTTGATCCTATAATGTTGCTCTGAGTTGAAATTGACAGAAGAGCAACAAGGCTGCTTCTTTCACAGTTATCCTTAGTCATACCCCTCTCCTTATAGATTTGAATTATTTTTTTTTGCTTCTGAATTCAAATACAATGTCACTTAGCTACACCCCTCTTTGATTTATGTGATAATGGCATCCATTGATATCACTGAATGGTGAAAGAGTGGAAGCATATAAAAATGAGCCAGAATCTGCTTTCAGTTCTTCATATATTACATCTGTGACTTAGGTGTCCTAAAGTTTACCTAAGTTTCCACAGAGAAAAATTATCATCTTTACTATTTCCCTGTCTTATCTTTACTTAGTAATTAGTGTTCACTGATTCAAGATAAAGCAGAAGGTACTTAACCTATAGCCACAAGGGACCTACTGAATGAGATATAAACCAAAACAGTGATGAGTCAACACTAGGATCTGCTATTTC
The DNA here is from genome assembly GCA_004026705.1 of Nesogale talazaci. Classification (NCBI taxonomy): domain Eukaryota; kingdom Metazoa; phylum Chordata; class Mammalia; order Afrosoricida; family Tenrecidae; genus Nesogale; species Nesogale talazaci. Next base: position 57,451 of record PVJH01012817.1, on the reverse strand, counting down.
TTTCAGCCACTCATCCTCATGAGAATGTGTTTAGGCTTCTCTGAACAATTGTCCCATTTCCTCAACCTCCATCCCCTGACATTTGTGTCTGCTTTAATTCACACTTGTATCTTCCTTCTGAAAAGTCCTTCCTAAATTTTGTACATGGAAAAGCTGGTTCTTTTTGTCTCTAAAGATTGGTGTTGGAGCTGAGCCCCAGCGGTGTAAGTGGTTGAGTGCCGGACAGCGGCCCACGTGCTTGGAGGTTCAAATCCAGCAGTGGCTCTCAGGAGCATCACTGGGTAGCGCCCAAGACCACCAGAGGCAGTGATGCCCAAAAAACAAAAACAAAACAACAACAAAAAAGATCAATGTTGGTCAAAAGTCAATACTTCAGCTTTCTCATACAAAATATGTCTTTACTACACCCTTCTTTGATGATAGGATTATTTACGAGATATTAACATTAGATTTTAAATTCATCCAGCATATTGATAGCAGGGTCATATTTATCTTGATGTCCCATGGAGTCCAGTTCATTGCAAATAATGAGTTTAGTAACTCCCACCTTTCAGTTAAGGAGCTTTAAGAGAGTGTCATTTCTCTGAATGGTATGTTATAAATGTGTTGTCATTTTACAGAAGATGAAAAATCTGTCCTTTGCTTTTACAGACCTCCAGTTGCATTATTTTGCTTTGGTAAAATGTAACACCATTGACCATATTTATTTCAAACAATGCTCCAATATCTTGAGCTCATTTATAATATGGAACAAAAGTCTGTACTTGTGTACTGAGAATGGTAGTGCTGTCCTTTCTTCAGAAACATTAAGGTGAAAAAAAAAATCACACACCCACATCTAAAAGGTTTTCTCATTTAACAAAAACTGAAGAAAAATATTTCATAGTTGTTCTAGCCTTATAAGGAGCATTCTGTTACTGGCTGGACAGCAAGTTCTCATATAATTCTCATGGTTGTTGACCTTAGTCAAATGCAGGTTTCAAGGAAGATGAAAATCACCAGAAAAAAATAATTAAAAGGACCAGTTGAATTCCAAGGAGCTCTTTTTTTAATCGTTGGTGAAAATTCAAAGCAATTCCGTTGTAAGTCTTCTTGTCAATTGTTAAGGATACGTTGCTATTTTGAATGCATGAATTATAAAATAAATACTCTGTGTGTACTGACTCTCCATGTCAGAGTTGATCTCAGATTTTCCCTCTTCATTCACTAGATGCAGAGAAGAAAGATAGAGAATGAAAGAAATCAGAGCACGCATTGGGTCTACAGTACAGCTGAGAAATCAAATAGCAATGGAGGCCAATAGAAGAGGCAGGAAACTAAAGGCAGGTTGAAGAACCAGATGACTTGAGAGAGCAAGAGGTACATCCCACATTCTTTTGTTTGTCTTTATTTAAACCCTAAAGAAGAAGAAAATAGGAGTTAGTAGATATTATATAATATCGAGGATTATAAGCAACTCTTTAAATGCAATAAGCTGAAACAGTGAATACTATGATTGTATGGCAAAATGAAAGTTCAAAAGAAAATAATTTCTATGAGTAATGACAGCTCTTTTAAGAAATTTCTTAGAATTTACTAGTGCTAGGTTTTATTTTTACAAATGAATTTGGAATTTAATATAAATTATCAAGTTCAAAACATCACAATTTATTATGGGAATTTAAAAGCAGGTTTAAATACTTCTATATGAACTTTGTTTAGTGCCATTGGAGATGCCTATGGCCTTCCACAAAAGTTTCACCTAATATAATATAGGAAACAATTAAAAAGTTTTTGATGTTCAAGTTCTGAACAATGAGAATCCAATGGTTTTATGGTCATGCCACATTTTGAAACTGATAATGCTGGAATAACTTGTGGTTTGCAGTTAACCAAGCAAATAATTTGATGCAATTTATATGTTTATGTTGATATAGTAAACACAATTCAAACAGCACCATAATAATAGAGTATTTTGAAATCTATTACCAACAAAACAAACCATATAATTACATATCTCTGCTAGTCAAGGCTAGACAATAGAACAAAAGCAAAAAATACAAATGTTGAGAGAGCAAGGTTTGTAAATTCTATTCAACAAATGGCCTGAAGAATAGGATTCACTACTGCAGATGTCTCTTAGGGTCAATTTCTATGTAAATCAAGGCCCATCCTTTCTTATATCTAAATTGTCTTTATTGGATACAACAAAAAACTACAGATAGTCAACTATGGAATAAGCATGCAAGAAGGTATATAATCAACTTGGATGGAAGTCAAAATCATCTTTCTGAACTAAAGTTTATAAAATTTTCCAATAACATCAACCCCTTCTTACTATAATCATTGAAAAACCTCCTGTTTTCTTAAATACTCCTTTTCACTCTAAAATTTGTGTTGTATTGCTATTGCTATTTTAGTCCAGGCATTAATTGAATGGTCATCTGTCATCTATTGATCTTATTATATAAGATTCTGAGTTTTAACTTACATCTAGGAAATCAACTTAACTATAAATATCAGTGAAAACTGAGACCTGAGAAATATAAGTTAAAACATACCTTACAATCATTACACTATGTGTGTGGCAAAAATGTTTACCATGATTTTAATAATCCAGCCAACAGGTACAAATGATAGATAAATAAAATGATACTAAGCAGCTTCTAAAAGACTCGTTTAGAATAAAATCTTCTCACCACCAAAGTTGGCAAATCTGTCTCACTGCTTGTATCACAAACATCAGTGACCCTGAAATTAAACTATAGGAAGAATAAGAGGGCTTAGGTTATCAAAACTTTCTAAACTGTCAATGATGTAACTACATTTAGTATTGCTTCAGTATTAACAACTAGCAGTTCAGAACAAAACAGAAGGAAAAAGACACAGTGTATTGAAGTTTTGTAATAAGATTTCAGATTTTTTGTTTAAAAGGACATGTCCCAGTTTATCATATTACTTCAATGTCTTAATTAGATTCGGTGGTATTTTAAATGCAGTCATATTACATTGGACTATTGTATGCCTTGCCAGATTTTTAATTTGAAAATGAGTGTTTATAATTGATGAAATTAATTCAGATAGAGATGTCCAGATATTGATATGTAGGCACAGGTGTCTATTTTCCAATGCTCCATATGTTGCTTAAAAATAAATAATAATGTATATCAATAAGAGAAAACTTAAATGCATATCTGAACCCCTACACTGGTCTCATTCTTATATGAAAGCATCAATAATTTTCAACAGAATGTCTCAGTTAAAGAAAGATATTAAGGATCAATCTTCCAGGTCCCATTCAAACAGGCATTCCACCTGAGAAAAGGAATGGAGTATCCTCTACTTCAGGGGTGCTCAATACATCCTGCTGATCACCATCTAAAAGTTGATCACAAATGTAGTGTGCATAGATCATGTGGCAAAAAAAATTGACATAAGACTATCACTTAGTCAATCCCATCACTAAATTGATATACACCACAGCCAATCAGATGCAATCTTAGGTGTCAAACATAAGAGCAAACAACTGCACTAAATGTTTCAAAACTAACAAGCTAAGTTATCACCAATTCTCAGACCATGTTTTTTGTCCTTAAATGAAAGAAAGAGTAATAAAATGAGTGATGGGGGAGGCTGGCCCATGTAAAAAGACAAAAACGTATCACTTTCATATGGAATAGGAGATCTTGACATTACAAACTGATGTCATCCAGCTGAAGTCCAGTGCACAGCACATGAACAGTTCTGAAAATTACTCGCAGAGGGAAAGTACCCAAACACGTGAAAATGTGCTACTTCCGTGACTACATTATTCAATTCTACTTATTTATGTGAGTCAGCCTGTTTCCACATACAGGTCATTAAGTCCAAGTACCATTCCATCATGACTGATGATCATTTGGGAGTGTACCCTGGCTCATTTCATTCAATGCAAGTCATCAGAGTCAGCGCAGGTAATGACAAAAAATGTACACAGTTCATTGTGTTGTGTTGTGCAGTATAAATTCATGTCATTATGCATGGTACACAAACAAACATTGGACATATAAAGAATTCTCAGTGCATTTATGAATAAATGAAATAAATAAATAAGCATAGATATAGGTTCTGCCTTCTTGTAGTGGGTAGATCACTTTGACTTGATCATTTTATAAGTAGTTCACATGCTGAAAAAGTGTGAGCATCCCTGCCCTAGTTGATTCCTCCTAAAATCCATCCATTACAAGAAACACAGTTTGAAGGCAAGAGTAGACTCTGAGCAAGTCAAGTTTCACAGAACTGGGCTCTTTTCCATCTATGCTGATGGGTTGCATTTGGAAGCAATGATTTGGGGAAGTACCACGGGGAATTTCAAACAGCACTGGCTACAGCGAGAAGCTAACACAAGGTAGCAGCAAGACGGTTCTCTGATAAAGTGGTCATTATGCAAAACAAAGGTGTCAGAGTCTAAAGAAATAATTTAAAGAGAAAGTTGTGAGACTAAAGTATAGACATTAGATATATACTACCTTTGGTAAGTAGGATCAGAGGAAAAAATGGTGTCAATTGGTGGCAGTCATGAGAAGGAAATTTTACTTTGATATTGATTTGAATTCACTTTCAACATTATACTAAAAAAGAAGAACAGAATAGAACTTTGAGTCAAAATTGTAATATTGTGTTAGATTGGACTTTCCAGAGAAGCAAAACTAATGATGCTTGTATATGTATGTATAAAGAAATAGATTTGTATCCAGAAATGGCTTATGAAGTTACAGAAGGAGCTAAGTGTAGTCTGGTTCAAGTCTGTAGGTCAGATGTAAACTGGAGGTTTCTCCTAACTTTCATAGCTGTAGCAGCTGATGGACAAGAAGCAGGGAAATGACCCAGGATGGCCACAGGTGAGTAGCTGCAAAACTAAATGAATCCAAGGTCAGAAGAATGAATCCAAGGTGTGCTGATGGTATAGGCGGCAGAACAAGAGATGCACAAACCAGACGCAGGATTCATATCCAGACAAAGGGAAAGGAAGATAAGAGAGAGCTCTGTTCTGCTCAGGACCTCCCTTTTAGAAAAGGTCACATAGAGGGAGGTGCCATTAGACCATAACCTGAGTAATAAGTTGGCACCCATGCCTACACCTTCAACCAGGTATGTCTAGTTGACGTAAAATCTAACCATCACAGGCCACCCCTTGTCAATCACACACCTAGACACAACTCTTGAGAAAGACAGAACCTCAAAAAATTAAAGGCACTCATAAAATCATACTTGCCCCTAAACAGGACATAAATAACATGGATATAACTCAAAACACACTAACTCCATTTCCATCTTATATTTTATACGGAAACAAAATTAAAAAAATGTAGGGCATACATACAAAAGGAAACTACTCATAACAATTAGAATCCTTGTTTCTGCATCTGGTTCCATGGCCAGAGCTGGTATTTGGATCCAACTTCTTCCACTACTGAGTCTGCATTTCCTTTGATCTCACCAAGTATCTTGACTGATTGTGGTTCTTTGCCTTGTGAGGTGACTGAAACTTTTATTCCTGAAGAAGCTGGGCTATTTATAGTCATGTAAGAATTGGGCTGCGATAATTTACGATGGAATTTCAAGACAGGATATGGCAGTACTGAAATGACCAAAGGTCCATTAATAACTTGACTTCCACTTGTTCCCACTCTGAATGAAGGACTTCCAAACCACTTTGTGTCTTTCAGGATTTTTGTCAATTCAGATCTAGTGTATAGTGATGCCTCTCAAATCTGATCACTTCCCTTTCCCTATTGAATAGACACTCTTGTAAAGTGTCAATGATCCTTTTGGGGAAAGGCTAGGACAAAGAATAACAGTAGAAAACTTTGGTGAAGTGACATGATCCTTCCTTAAAGGAACCTGGCCCCTCCTTCATTTAAGGGATGGTAGGTCTGTAAACTAGCTCAAGTCTGGAAATTCGCTAAGGTGTCTTGACTCTCAATTAGGGCACTCCAATTTAGATTGCCATTCACCTGATCTAGAATGTATATATTTATAAAGATGATGCAAATATTCAGCAGACTTCCCATCTATTTCACTCCTAAACACACTCTGCCTAAGAAACCAACACCGTAAGTCCCTACTCACCTAATATCTATTGATTGAGTGCTGCTAATTGGCCCTTACTTCCTCAGGGCCCAGTCAGCCTTATTGCAGCCAGTCTTAATTGCAGTTTTAGCTTCCCACAGTGAAGCCCAGTGACAGAAAATAGAAATTTTAAGAGTCTTCGGAGACTCTGAGCCTCTCTTGGCAAATTTGTTTCTTACTATTTTGGTAAAAGTTTTGTCCTTGGGGCACTCTCATTTTGGATCTATGGGTTGATTCTGATAAATCTCCTCTAATACGCCAATTTTCCTAAGTCTTTGGATAACTTCTTCTGCAGTACAACAAGGTAGGTCAGTATTTCAACTTGAATTAGTGTTGGCCATCTAGCAACCCACCTTTTAGCAAACCAGCCAAATAAACTATTAGATTCTCTGTGGTAGTTACATAATCTGATGTCAATTTGAGACTATTCAAAATGAAGGGGATGGAGTTTTACCTGTCAATCAGGTCACAGCTTGATGACCTTATTTGTTTGTACAACAGAGATAAAATATAACTCACTGGGGGTCAGAAACACTCATTTCCTGCAAGTGATACATCTTTATATATATATATATATATATATATATATATATATATATATGTATGTATAAAGATAGATAATCAGACAACATATGTACTGTGTGTATGTGTGTGTATACATACACACACACACACATATCTTTAGGTCAGATGTAACCTGGAGGCATCTGACCTGTGTAGCTGGGGAAGTTGATGAACAGGAGTCAGAAAGACAAGACTAAAGAACCAAAGGCTGGTGTATGCAGATGTTAATGAATCCAAGATGGTTTTCACTGTCTGCTGGCAGCTCCTGGAGTTGATAAGGAGCACAACAGAAAATCGAGGATTGAGACAGAATCCACATGCAGAAGACAGGAAGGAGTAAGAGGGCCCTCTGTTCTGCTCAAGATCTCTCTTACACAACAGACTCCATCCCCAGGAGCAGTAAACAGGCTACAACCTAATTGATTAGTTGAGTTCCACCCCTATCTTCTCACAGGTATATCTACTTAATATAAAAGTTAACCATCACAAATATGATTTAGGGTTCTATCCCATGTAAGGAATTAAGGTAAACAATACCTGAAATGGAACATATAGAAGGAATTGCTTCTTCAGGGATGAAAAATGATTTTCATATTTTATATGGAAATAGAGGTCATCATTAGTATATTGACTAGAACAGAAAATTAAATACTTAAACCAGGAGATACCGCCAAAGCATTTCCCAAGAACTTACATGTGAGATAATATTTTTGTGATTCTAGTTATATTTTTGTGACAGATAATATCTAGATAATATTTTTGTGACAGCTAGTTCAGATGTTTAACATCCTTACATATAATGGAATTAAGCACTGTGCAGTCTGGGTCATCCTCACAACCATACCTATGTTTGAACTCACTGTGGCAGCCACTGTCAATCCATATCACTGAAAGTCCCTTTTTACTCACCTTTCACATTATCAAATACCTGGTACCTCCTGATAACATGTCCAAAATACATGATACAATAGCTTACCATTTTGCTTCGAAGAACTATTCTGGCTATACATCTTTCAAGACAGATTTTTCTTGTTCTTTTAGTTCATTCTCTGACAGTCCATAGTAGAGGCAATATGTCTGCTCACACCAACATACCAATTAATCAACCTTCTTTGGTCTTCCAAAATAATTATAGCGATAAATCCTTAGAGATCAGAAAGTTTCTAAGAAGACCAAATGCATTGATAATAAAAACCTTAGCAGTAGTGAACAACATAGTAACAAAAAATAAGGACATCAATTCTCTCTATTCTAAAGCAAGATATTTGGTGTAGAGATTTAAAGGTTTGAGGTTCCAGAAAAATGAATATAGTGATTTTTTTTAAAATTAAAAGTTGGAAGGAAAACAAGAAACAACAATTTTGAAATATGATTCTGTTACCAAAGGTAATACATGGGATTCATTTCAGGACCCATTGGGATACAAAAATATAAAATGGTCTACTATTTGTGTGTAAAGGGACCTGCTGGCTTAGCTGCTTTAACTCTAATTGTTTCTCAACAGAAAGATGTAGTAGTTTGCTTCCACAAAGATTTACAGTGTTGGAAATTCTAGGGGGCGGTTCTCCTTGGTCTGTACCAAAACCAACCTCCCTGCCACCAAGTCCATGCTAACTCATAGTGGCACCCATGGGTTTTGAGACTGGAACATTTTAAGGGAGCTAAAAGCCCAGACTTCCTCCTGCAGAGCTGTTGGTGGTTTCAAACTGCCACACCCCAATGTGCAACCACTACACTACCAGGGATTCAGGGTTGCTTTCATAGGATTTGACTCCATGAGAATTGATTTGGGTTGTGTTTGTGTGGTTTGTGTAAAGCCTGTGCAAGATACCAGAAATGATTTTTTCTGTTGTTGGAAGGTCTGTTTCACGTGGTACTGACCCACAGTGATTCTATGCACAACAGAATGAAACATTGTCTCCTTCTTCACTTCCTCACAATGGTTACTGTTTACACCTGAGTATAAGGTGAGTTTTTCAGCACATTTTCTATGCAGTCTTTGTAATAAAAATTAGGTGCTTCGGTTGATATCCGGGTCAACTTATACTTGAGTCTATACAGTATTTATGTTTGGGCCCACTGCCAAAGCAACTGTGCCAATCTATCTGATCGAGGGTCTTCCTCTTTTTCGCTCCCCTCTGCTTTTCCAATACAATGTCCGTCTCCAGGGACCGATCTTTCCTGATGACGTCTGAAGTATGTCTAGATAATTTATCACATCAAACACAACATAAAGGCTCTGTAAACGACAATCTTTCCTCCCTTTCAACCTTTGAGGGGTTGCTTTGACCCTAAATGACAATCCTCCAGCCTCAATGAAATATTGGCTATGGAGGGGGGCGGGGGGGAGAAAGATTGGATATGTCTATAGATGTGGAACCTGAAGATACAGAGGAGCACCTGTACTCCAAAGAAACTGAGCAGTATATTTATACTCCTCAGGAAGAAAAGGTATTACACAGTGAAAGATGAAATACATTGAAGAAAAGGTAGCAGAATCACTTTGTCTTCTTACCTAACTGAACCTGTCAGAAAAGTAGTTGCTAAAACACAAAAATCAGCATGCAGTATCTAAAAATGTTCAGATCTAATTCAAGCACAACTATCTGATCAATTGCAAAATCGAGGTTGTGATTTCCAGTTTTTTTCTTTACATGTGCTTATTGAATATCTGCCCTTTGTTCGTGTATGATATATGAGATATGATTAGTGTGTTTTCATTTATATATATGATAGATGTTTCATGTTAAGAATAAGTGTGAATTCACTACTGTCTGGAAATTATATTTGGCTAAATAATTGTGTACCAGTGACAAGATGGCCAGGGATGCATTCTGATAGGTAGGTTTACTGTGCCAACCTGACCAATAATCAAATATGGAGTTAATAATATTGCAGTTTAATTGAAGAGCAAAGAGATAAATGGCTCGATGAGCCTCACCTTTCTCTCACTCTCTGATGATTGGATCAGTGTGTGGCTGCGTTAGCTAGCTCTCTGCCTCAACTTGTGAGCAACGCTACCTGTGTGACACCCAACCCATGGTCCGTTTCAATATACTTCGAGGTTCCTTTGAGACCTGCTCTGGCGCACTGCTGGTGAATACATCACTTAAGTTGAAGACTGTTGGAACTTGTCAGCTAGCTGACAATTGGTGACCTGACCTGCTGTTTGCTGCCTGTGGCCAGACTGATTGTATTGCTTTACGAAAGACTCAGCTGTCTGCTTCCTTGACTTGAACCCAGCATACCTCATGAGTTGAAGGACTGCCAATGCATTAACTGTCTCACTGAAATGGGCTCACTCATTTCTGTTCCTGAAGGTTTTATCTGACCTGAATTTCATGTGTCCTGGCCTCTTATCTGTGCCTGTGCACATGTTCTGGTCTGGCACACAGTTAAAAGCAAGACTGGGGTCATGATAGTGGGTGGGGTGGGGGGAGGAAGAACCAAAGGAATACTGTGTGTTTCATTCATGCTATACTGCACCCAGATTGACTCAACCCTTCCTTGCAACTGTTCTTTGAGGGAAGATCCTAGAGGAAACTTCTTAATGACTCCCTAACAATCCTTCAATCCTGGTGGTACCTTCAGATGCTAAATGGAAAATTGATGGTGTAAAACTCAATCAGAAGCAACAGAGAGGAGAAAGACCTAGTAATTTTTTGCCCCAAAGATTACAGCTGAGAAAAATATGAGACAATTTACTGTGTCTTGTGATGCTCCTCTGAGTTTAAAATTGATAGCTCTCTACAACACTAAAAATAATCACCACACTATACTTACAATCAAATAAAAAGGTCTAAGTTTTCAAGACCTTCCATCTTATGGCCACAGCCTACTTTAATCCCTCTACCTCTCAGAGCTCAATCTCCATTGATTCCAGACTCCTTGATATGGTACATATCTTAGTCGTTAATCCAAAAGTTTCTTCCTTCTTTAGGGTTTAACTATGGCTATTTTCTCAACCAGGTGTACTTTTTTCTTCAATTTTCACACTGTTCTTTGTTTTCGATAGTTTGGGGCTTGGGTCATACATTACATGATCCAAGAGGTCTTTCCTGACCATTTCAAATAAAGAAGTAGCCTTTTTTTATTCTTTCTCTCTCTGTTCCATGACCCTATTATATTTTCTTCATAATGGTGATAAAATCTCATTCTTGTATAGTTTTATTTGTTCACTGTTTCACATGTTACAGTCCATTAATATGGAAGTTCTAGGAGAGAAGAGGCTTTGTACATTTAATTCCTCACCATGTCCAGACTTTGAAAAATGAACAGCGCTTAAAAATATTTGAATAAATGATTATGCAAATGGTCTTCTCTTCTGACTTATGCTCTACAAGTGAATGACAAGATGAAATTTGAGCAATGCAAAGAGACTACAAAAATTTCTGGTAGTTAAAAAAATCTTTTGGAAATCTTCTCATTTCACTTTTCCACAATGTTTGAAGGTCATTCATACGTAAGCATATGGTAAGGATATTATATGATTTCAATAACAACAGTTATATTTTCAAAAGATGATCTTTGGGCAGTGAAATGAATAATTCTGTGTATCAACAGATTACTAAATCACATGTCAATTGATTAGACATTTACAGAGTAACATGGTATAGAACAGCCAACAATAAAGTTTGAAAAGAGGCCTCTGAGCTTACTATTGACAGCCTTTTCCAGAATAGGATCCAAATAGGCGTGGTGCTTGAGGAGAGACTAAAGTGAAAAGCAAACAAAGAAATCAAAACTCTTTATATAGGCCACAGGATAAGAACTAATTGAAGACAGACTTGCTTAATAATTGGAAAGACATAGCTCAAACATGTGTGTGGGTGCTTGTTTGTTTATGGTTGGGTTTACTTGTTTGATCAACTTTGAAATGGAGGTCAAAGAAATGGATTATTGTTTAAAACATGGCTAATGAGGCCCAGGGAAACGAAATAACGTAAGAGAAGCAGTGGGTGTGCTTTGCTGACCATAAGCTGCAATTTACAGTCCAACAGAAACTCATATTTGGAACATGGTTAAATCACTTTTGATTATTATCCATCTTAACAGCATCATATAAAATCTTTCACCTTTTCTGTACAAACATCTAGATACAGGGAAAGCATTAATATGGCATTTGAACAGATCAGCATTCCACATCAACACAGTAGTACATCATCAGGCAAACGTGGGTATCTGACCAGTACAGTTCATGTCTTAGAAATATGTTAGGACACCCCACCACACATTGATCATTTTGCTCTTGTTAATGTTTCATGGAAAGACTGTGCTAAAACCAAACAATATGTACAAGAGGCCTATAAGTAACTACTTAAGTATATATTTTTAAAATTTTCTATAATCTTTGTGTAGTTTTTTTCTATTCTTACTAGGCAACTCTCCATACAGGCATATACACAAATCAACTACATTATCAAGTCTGTGGTGAATTATACAATAAAGAGATTCAGATATCTTAAACAAATGCAGATGGAATATCCTGGGGTTTGCAGCACTTTATATCTAAGGAGAAATCACTTTATGTTTTCTGAAATATTCCTGGAAGCATATTAAAGTCTTACAAGAACATGGTCAAAACTTGTTCTCTTCTCCATCATCATGACTAAATCTGTCATTGTGGAAGTATGACTATAAATTATTAAATAATTCAATTATTCAATTCAGAAATGCTTATGGACCTTCTCTCAAAGAAAATGCATCAATGCTATGATAGAACATTTATGAGATATGTTCAATTTTTATCTTTGTTTCTATCTCTGTTTTAGGTCTTCTCTTTCTTGTTACTTGCACATTCTGTTCTGAGCTGTAATTGCTGTAAGAGGCTGGGGACCAATGAAAAGATGAGAAGGAGCAGTTAAAGTGAGATGATATGAGATCATTAAAAAGGGACAGTGAAGTTAGAAAAGGGGACTAAAGAGAAAGAAAAGAAAGAGGGCTGAGATAGGTAGGTTTGTTATGACAACGTGGCCAATGAACACACAAGAGATCAATTGAAGGACAGATAATATAAATGGCTTGGCAAGCCTCGCCTAGCTCTGGGATCTTCAGACCAGCCAGCTCCTTTGTTTGTCCTGGGTCTCGATTTGCAAGCCACACTACCCATGGGACACCTAATCTGTGGACTGTGTCATTGTGAATTAAGGTTTGCTTCGCCATGCTACTGGAATATACATCTCTTGAGCTTGGGACTTGTTGGACTCTGGCTGACTGTTGGTGACCTGCCTTGCTGTTTGCTGCTTGTGGCTGGACAACCCAAATTGCTCTACTGAGACTACTCATCAGCCCTCAAGACTTGAAGGACTGCCAGTGTACTAGCTGTCTCATGCAAGTGAGTTGTATTGAATAATTTGTACTGTTTTATGGATTAGTTAATTGCTTATCTATTATGTAAGATAGCTTTCTGTCTATAAATATATAATTGTTAGTGTACTGGTTTTGTTTCTCTAGAGAACCCTGCCTAATTCAAGGACTGGTGACCCAGTTTTTCTTCAACTCCAACATTAGGAGGTCAGGTATACATTAAAAAACAGATCAATTAATTGTATGAAGGAAATGGGAAGAGAAAAGAAAATGTGGTATGATTCAGGCAAGTGCACACATAGGGTCACCTTTGAGAGGAAATCAACTAGAGAGCTGTAAACCCAACAGCAAGCACCCAAGTGAAGAAAGGAAGAAGGGGTGATGAGTCCTATCAAATGTTGCTTAAGAGTCAAATGGTTGAGTAAAATAATTACAGTTGTGACATGGACACGAGTTTAGGGGCTGGTTGATCAGAGAGATTTCTGATGAAAATGAGTTTGTGAGAGAATACCAAAAATAAGTGAAACCACTGCCAATGAGCCAATTCCAATCTACTGTGTCCCCTTATCCAGTGTCCAAGATCATAAGTCTTTGGAAGCGCAGACCACTGCTTCATCATTCTCCCATGGGGTGATCGGAGTTACATGTGATGCAGTGCCTAGCTCAGAGTGCCAGACATAGAAGTATATCCAGACATATATATATCCATCATATAAAGGGATTTTACTCCAAAGAGTAAAATTGTAAAAAAGAGAAAGAAGAGTCTCACTTGGTGGAAGAAATGAGGCCAGAAAATTATGATTCATTGATTTACTCATCTAAAGTGTTAAAGATAGATGTTTAAATTCTTTCAAAGCAATGAAGGAAAACACCTTTCAAGATTTCTGTTTGTTTGTTTGTTTTGGGGGGCATCACTGCGCTCTGGTGGTGGGAGTCGGCGGCCCAACCTTTGCTCCTGTGGAGCCGCTGCTGTAATTGAACCTCCATTCCAATGGACTGCAGTCCCACGCACAACCACTACACCACTGGGCTCAGCTCTCTAGACTTATAAAACTCCAATATATCCAAATTTCAAAATCATATAGGAACTGGTTCACCTGAAAAGGGGAGGAAAAGTCATGCAAATAGCATTAATGATATAAGATCATAATGAGAAGTCACTTCATACATACACTAAAGGCAAAGTCACTGTGAGTTAGAACCTGATATTTTTCTGCTGAAAGCTATTGGATCTTATTGTCTAATCAGCATTGGAGAGAATCACCTAGAAAATCTGGCTTTGACAAGATTAAGGAGCAAAATTGTGGAGGTGTTCTTTAATAAAATAAAATAAACTCGTGTTCCTTATTCTCCGGGCCAAATTACCGAAGAAGATTATGGTAAGTAAAGAAGGACATATGTTTAGGGGAGAAAAAAATACCCCCCACAGCTCTATTTGTATGTGCTGGAAGGATATTTATTCTTCTATAAACTTAAAAAGGGAAAAAGGGCTATTTTGGCATCTACTGTGATGGGGAAGCTATAATCTTTCTGGTGGATAGTTAGAGATAATAGTTTTAGCTAAATATTTTTACTGGGATCCGAGAGATAGAATAATACCAAATTTTATAGGGCTATTGAAGACCACACAAGAACTGTGGGAGTGTTGGGCTTTGGTATATTGGGCTTTATGTTTTACTTCACATCTTTCAAGCAAAAGAAAAATAAGACCCCTGGCTCTTTAGTTGGCTATTTTTAAAGATTTCTGTTTTCTTAGGCCCAATATTTTTGAGAAAGAGAGACATCAGGGAGGTGACAGTAGGGAAAAAGCAGGGTTAACCATTCTGCAGTGCAGGGAAGAAAGGAACAGAGCAGATCTTGAGCTTATCATCACAAAGAACACAGTTTGCAAAGGCTCAAGAGAGTCATTTCCTCTTCCTAAATGGATTAAATCATAATCATAGATAATAGGTGCAGAATAACAAGAGGCATTTAATCTGACAAAGCAAAACCTATAAATCAAAGTGATTTGAAACCTTATCTGAAACATGTATATTTTTATCAGACTTGGGAGAGGTGTTAATCCAAGTTTACTAGAGAAACACATCCAGAAACACTCATATGTGTACAAGAGAGAACTATATACCAAAGGGCAATTATATTTACATATATTTTTGAGTAATTATATATTAAGAAAATATCCTAACCCACTCCAGATTAAGTCCATAAGTCCAATATTAGCCGATAGGTCCAATACCAGTCTGTAAATTTCTCTTCAGACTCACAGAACACTGAGTACAGGGAGATTACATGTCAGGGAGCGGAAACCCTTGTGGACCCCGTGGCAGTGGCAGCATCCTGGCACTGGCACGGGTCTCCATGTGGCTCCTCCACCTCCAAGGTTCTGGCTGCGATTAGCATAGCTCCATGTGGCGTGTCAACAGAAATGTCAAGCAGAATTTGTATCCCACCTCCAGGGAAGAAAACAGGATTTCCCAGAATCCAAAGGAGAAGGCCATGCCTGCACTGAGGCCTCATTGGCTATGACCTGATTGACAGATCCTTAAGTCTTCACTTGGAAGTTGTTTTCCCCCTGTGAGTATATTTGGTTACCTCATTTTGTTGTTTGTTTCAGATTATGAAAGCTCACAGGGGTGTTTGGGGAATCATTTGCTGAGTCATTTTCTCAATTCTTATCCATTGTACCAGTTAACACAGAGTTTTAAATGTACATAGTATAAATATCTGTAACCAAATCATTTGAGGACTTGATAAATTTTAAACAAAGTTTGTACATTTTTATGAAAGTTACTGTAATGCTTTACTAAGTAGTGCAATGAAATATTATTTGCTATCCCTGTGCCCAATTTTGGCATTGAGAGGGTTGTTGGTAATAAGTGTATCAAGTACACTTAAAAAAATGTTACCTCATTTTACTGTTTGCTTACACCCCTATAACCTTTAGACTCCGCCCCTTCCCTCAAGTTGGCAGATTATGGAACTGCCCCAGGAGATTTCAAAGAAGTTTCTCTCATGCCATGGGAATCCGTCTGACCATCTGATCTATGTAAGCTATGATTTTTCTCAGCAGATAATAATTCAACACATTAGTAATTCCTAGGAGTTATGCAACTTATGCAAGACTATATTTTTATGAAAAAAAATTATGAGAAAAAGTCAACTTTTAACTGTGTACAAAATCTTTCATTCTACCCAGTTAAAATTTCTTGCCATTTAGTCACTCTCTGATGACCTTAGTATTTTTTCCACTTGCAATTCTACTTAACAACTCCATTCCATAGTCTACATTACAGATCTTCAATTACTTTAAGATAGTTAAAAACACAGACTTATGGCACTTAGACTAATCTACATAATATTTTTGAAGGGCACAGCAGGTGCTCTCAAAATAAATATGTATTTCCTACTATGCTTGAAGATGTAACATTACAAATATTTCATTACAATTTCCTATTTTATTGGATCATTTTTTAACAAAAGTATCATAAAAAGATAATGTGATAGGAGACACGGAGGGAAAAGGAGTTAGCAGTGATTTAGGGTTCAGAGAAAGAGAACAAAGAAAGCAAACCTGTTGAAGAATGAAAACTATCAAGCACTTTACAATTGTTTTCATTAATCCTATCTATTTCATTATTTTACTCTGGTGGGGCTTTAATATGAGCGTCCAAACCATATTCTTTCTTTTCCCTTAGTTTTGCCCTGATAATATTGGGAAGACAGAATGCCCAGCCAATTTTTGTGCACATTTTTTATGCTGCTATAGTCCAAGGTTATCTGTGCTACTTATTAATATTTGATTACCTAAAATGAATATTTCTACCAAGTTATTGTGTACATGATGGTGATGCATTTGATTGATAAATTAGGCTCTGGACAGACTTTAAACACACATTTTGCAGATCATAGACATACGAATTTTGTTTCTACTCATTATACTTTTTTTTAGAAACAGAGATCAGAAATTTAAAACTAAATTAATGTATTACTATAAACACTAAAAGAAGTATTTTATTTTCCATATGCATTTATTTATATTAAAATGCTTATTACAGTTTTATACATAATTTTACTGATCCATGTAAGATGAAGAAAGTACAAAGAAACTTACCTTATCCTCATGGGTTATACATTATTTTCATTTGGAAATGTTTCTAAATTCTTATGAGAAATGAAAAAAGTTTAATATTTAATACTATAAATTATTATTAAAATTATTATTTTAATTATGCTTAGTTTAGTTACATATTAAATGCAATAGTTCCGTTTTGTTTCCCCTAGAAAAGTAAGTCCATCTCACTAAAGGAAAATATATTAACAGGAGTAAAACAGGACAGCAAGTAAATTATATGGTTTTAGATAAAGAAATTTAAAGTAATTTTATTGCTGTTGAGATTAGCGATTCCTTTTTAAATGTGCTAAAATCTATATAACCGGTATTCAAAAAAATCATAAATATCAAAATCCTGAATACCATTTCCAGTAACTGGAAGAGTCTCTGGAATAGTTTCTGGAAGTTCATATGTGTCCTGAATTTCTAGACAAATATTTGTGTACATGTACAGATAAGTAATTCTTCTATTCACCACCTCAAATTTACTTTTTAACTATATCTCTTTGATTATTTCTGGAAACTCATGAGCAAAGTAAATGAACAGATATTAGTTTCATCTTGTCATATTCCAAGCACTTGACAATTGTAAAGCACTTTCCAGAATTGTAAAGTAAATCAGACACCCTAGACCTGGGGAATTTGACCCAAAGCAAGCCTAAGAAAATCGACTACCATTAAGTTGATTCAGATTCATGGTGATCCTAAATACAGCTTCAGAATCTGCAGATCCATAAGGGAGAAGGTGGCCTCAACTTCCCCCTGCAAAACAGCTGGTGGTTTGAACCACAGAACTGCCTGTACATGGCATGAGATCGCCAATGCACACCCCACAGTGTCGCTATGAGAGCTGAGTGAAGGTTAAAGGTGTTGTGCAAATGAATTGGATAGTGTTGGATTGTCCCTCCAATCATGAATTTTAACAAACTACCCTCCCACTTTCCTACTGGAAGCTGAATGAGTTGTTCAGCCGTCAAAAAAGTACATTGCCCATGACAGCTGCTTATTGCCTCTCCTGCTCAAACGAGAATATCTGTAAAAACTAAGTAGCACAAAATATACACCGCGTGGTAATGTGTTTCATTTATGTGAAGACTCTCATCCAGGGTATTTTTCCTTGAGCACTCGCCATCTCAATGATGTGACGTGCATCTAGATTGCTCTCACACTCCGGAACCCCAGGTATCATCTCTTGAGGCCAATGCTTGCCGTGACATGTCATTCGCATAAAACGCCTGCAGTCATATCACCCGTGTGTTGTCAACCTGTACATTCATAATCGCTTTTCTGTGCACCTGCTGCAATGCCACCTGTCAATTTGGCAGGGAAAAGGGCCAGGAAATATCCATGCTACCTTCTTGTCCATGGGGCAAGCATTTTACATTGGTGTCTCAAGTCTCAGCAGGGGAGACAGAAGTCAAGAGGCATGAGAATGATAGTTCCATAAAGAAGCAAACTCATGAGGGGCTCTGGTGCTTTCCGACAAGCAGCAGATGGAAGCTGTGATGAACACTGTGCCATGTAATAAGACTCATATGCCATCTCGTGAATGGGTCCAAGGTCTTGATGATATCAGCATTCATGTGCTGAGATGAAACACACGTTCTTCGTACTGACATCCATTCTGTTTAAAATTCAGCTAGTCTTGTAATGCTATTATAATCAGTGTACTGTAAACATGTTTTATGTAAGCCCAGAAACATAAATTCAGCACTCGAGTAACCTAATGTTTATTAGGTACATACTGTGAATGAATGTTTGAAATTCTCCAAACACATCATTCGTTCCAGCATGCCTGAGGGTAAATGTAGTGAGATTACCCAGAAATGACTTAGGATCAGTTCTCAAGGCCAGTTCCTTGAAAAGAGCAGGATTCTCACACATTCTTCTAAAATATAGACACCTATAAAATAAATACTTCATTCCTAGGGTGTTCAAGGGACTAAAATGACTACTGGATTTATGTCATATAATTTTGAGTATGTATATTTGGAGGCAGTTCCAATGTGAACGAGGCAACATCTTCATGTTCCCTCTTAAGTATTCACTATAAAAATTCAGACTAATATGGGAGACAAATTCATTTATAATCTGATATGTCATTAAATTGGTGACACTACAATCTATTTTTACCAGATTATTACTGAAGTATGTGCAAAATTTCAATAAAAGCTGGATCATAGTCCCCAAGTTAAAGCATGGTTGTAGAAATTATTTTTCCATTATGAAGTGCACACACATACATAGAACACAAATACACAAAAGACAGATGTAGACATATTATATTTTATAAACTATACATAGAGTTTTAATTTAATTAATCAAATAAAACTAAATTAAATCACTCAGCAAAAGCCATTGCATCCAGAGTCACTATTAAGAGCATTATGTAGATAAAATGTTCAGTAGATTCCTTTAACCAATGGCTTTAATTACATCATGGAATAAAAAGAAATGGGTGGGGAAGAAATTGGTGAAGATTAGTACTCATTAGTTCCCACTGTGAGGTGGTAGGGACTCCCTGCTGATGTTCTCAAAATAACATCTCTAATGGCTGGATATAGAAAGGCCATTGAGACCTCCAAAATGACCAGACAGGGCAGATAGTGTCAAGATGAACTTGCCATACTTTTAAATTTGAATCTGAGTGAATTTCAATGGAGGTCATTATGTAAAGGTTACCAAAGAATTCAAAAGGTCCAAAAAGGTTCAAAATCATATCCATATATGTGTGTATACACACAGAGACTTATGAAAGTTTTTTTTTTTGGGTGGGGGGGGGGCATCACTGCTCTCCGGTGGTGGAAGTAGGAGGCCCAGCCCCACTGCTAGAATTGAACTTCTGTCCCAGTGGGCCGCAGTCCCAAGCACAACCACTATGCCACCGGGGCTCAGCCCAAAAGTTTATTTTAAATTTCATTCTTCTTTTTTTTCATTCTGTTTTCCATGAAATTTTGAAGCCCCTACATATACTATAGAGGTGTGTATGTATATGGGTGTGTGTGTCTGTGGCAGTCATGTGCTTATGTTAATTTTTATGATTGAAATGTAGGGGTGGAGTCTAGCCTGTTAATCTGGAGATAGCCATTGAGTAGCCAATGAGGCCTCTATGTGGGCATGGCTTTCTCCTGAGACTTCTGGGAAATGTCACGATATTTCCCTCGTGAAAATGGGAAGCTATCTTCCCCAATTGTTGGGAGTTAGTCTCAGAGGCGATTAACCATGGACAAGACAAGAGGGCAGCGTCCGAGAAGCTGGAGGA
The DNA here is from genome assembly GCA_004026705.1 of Nesogale talazaci. NCBI lineage: Eukaryota > Metazoa > Chordata > Mammalia > Afrosoricida > Tenrecidae > Nesogale > Nesogale talazaci. The sequence continues at coordinate 37,118 of PVJH01012817.1, read as the reverse complement.
GCCGGTGGAGCGACTACACAGCTTTGCCCTGATGGAGCCAGACCTCTGAAGCTGGGGCGGTCAGATGGAGACCTCTGCCACCAATGAGTTGCTTCTGCTGTGGATGAACCCTGAGCCCTGGAAGCGAGGAGCCATGGGGAGACCCCTGCCAGCGCCGGGATTCTGTACCCACTGACCTGTGACTTCGTGAGTCGGAAGGAGACTTTATAGACTGATTTCGGGCATGTGGGTTAATATCAGACTTATGACTTTGAATTGGATTGAGCTCAAAGTCATGTTCATTTTGTATATTAACCCTCTCCTTATATCGATATGCGTGTCTATGAAATTTGTTCCTCTACCCGGACTGACACAGTGTCATTTGCTGAACACATTAGTGTAACCAGCATACTGTAATCATGCTTTATACCAGCCTGAAAAACAAATCCAGCACTCAAATACCTAGTGTTCATTAGGTATATAATGTAAAGTCATGTTTGAAAATCTTCAAACACACTAGTCATGCCACATATATACACACACATATATGCAAATACATACACTCATGAGTGCATGTGCATGTATATACATGAGAGGGCTACAAAGACTTTCTGAAAAACATGAATAAATCTATGTCTGAGGTCATATATGTTTCTATCAATATGTCCAAATTATATATGGGAACACTGGTGGCAGTGATTAAATGATGTTAAAAGATGTGGCCACTTTTGTCTGTGAACATTACAGCTTTGGAAGCCATATGTGGAGTCATTATGAGTTAGATTCCACCAGATAACACATGAAGAGTTGTTGTACATATCTCATGGATTTATACCCTCAATATAAGCTACATTGACACATAATCACATTTCAATAAATATTTATTGAATTAAACCTAACCCACTACTATTGAGTCCATTCTAATTCAGTGCCTCAATAAAGCAGAGTTGATCTGATGCTCAAGGTTCCCAAGACTATAAATATTTTTAGGAGCAGACAACCTCTTCTTTCTCACAGAGCAACTTACTCAAAGTCCCTGCCCTAGAGTTGATTCCGACTCATAGTGACATTATAGCACAGGGTAGAACTCTTCCCGGGGATCTCCAAGACAGAAACTCTTTACAGAATAGAAGGCCTCATTTTGATCCCTGGGAGTAGATGGTGGTTTTGAACTCTTTAACCCACAGGTGGTAAACCAACTAGTAACTCATCAAGCCAACAAGGTTCCTACAGAAGAACTAGTGGACTCTAAATTCTGATCTTGAATTCAGCCCTACTGTGTAATCACTACATCACCAGGGCTCCATAATGAAATCATATACAATAAAGTTTGCATCTATAAGTTACAATACAAACTTATTTAAATAAAATATACCTGTTCAGTATCTAATTTTCTGAAAATGGTTATCAATGAGGCTTGTTTCCATTATTGGAATAGTAACTACATGAGCTAGAAGCCCTTGGATCCTTTATCCTATACAGTTTCTGTATAATTCTGAGTGGTTCTCCTTATGCAGCCAAGTCTTCTGTGAAAGGAAGAAACTGGGCCTTAAATGTGGCTATGTTGCTCTTCTGGGCCAACAACTTGGTTCTCCCTTGTGACAGTCACCTAATGTGGTCAATTGGAGGATTAAGAGTGGAGAGGGGAGTCTAGTCTGTCAATCTGGAGATAGCCAATGGGATCTCTGTGTGGGTGTGCCTTCTCCCCTAAGAATTCTGGGAAATGTGGTCATTCCTGCTTGGAAGCAGGAGATACTATCTCTCTCAGTTCAATTCCTTGGAGACTTTCTACTGAAAATGCTCGCTGCCTCAGAGACTCCAATGACAAGACTGGCTCCCTGTAAAGCATCCCGGAGGAGAAGCCACATAAATTTACCCTGATGCAACAAAAAAACTTGGCCTAGAGAAGCCATGTGGAGACGCCTGCCAGTGTTGAGATGCTTACAACACTACTGGATCAAAGATTTTCTACCCACAGACTTGGGATCATTCTGCATTCGGCTTCATTGCATGTGTTTTCTGAGTCTGAAGAGGACTTCATAGATTGGTATCAGACATGTGGATTGGACTGGATTGTGCTGTTTTTTTTTTTTTAATGTACAATTACCCTTTATATACAACTCTCTCCTAGGCTGAGCCCCAGTGGCTTAAGTGGTTGTGTGTGGGACTGTGGCCCATAGGCTTGGCGGTTCAAATCCAGCAGCAGCTCTTCAGGAGCAAGGCTGAGTAGCTCCCATCACCACCAGACGGCAGTGATGCCCAAAAAACAAACAAACAAACAAACAAAACTCTCTCTTATAGACATATGTGTGCTTATGAGTTAGTTTCTATAGTCTACCCATATTAACACATCTCTTATACAAATTCTATGTGAACCAGAACAAAACCCTGCTCAATGCTTCATCATTCTCAAAGTTGTTTTGTCTGAGCCCACTGTTACAGCTCCTGTGTGGCTCCATCTCTCTGATGAGTTTCCCCTTCCTCACCAACCCTTTGCTTTCCCAAGCTTGACGCCTTTTCTCCAAGACTGACCTGTCCAGGTCCAATGTCCAAAGTATGTGAGACAAAATCTCACTCTCCTCAAATCCAATGAACATGCTGCAACTCCTCCAAGACAGATCCGCCTGCTCTTCTAGAAGTCCAAGACACATGTGATGTTCTTCACCAACACCATTATTCAAATACTTGACTCCTTCATAGTCTTTGTTCAAATACATTAACTCTCAAACCTTGAAGACCCCAGACGCTACATCTTTTGATAACAGGGCACCATCAGCTTTCAGGAAGCTGAACATTAATTTTATAGAACAAAGTTAATTTAATAGAACAAAGTGTCCTTGCACTGATGAAGTACTTGAGTGGAGGTTCAATGTCCATCTGCTTTCCTACTACTAAACCTATAAGTATATACTCATTGATCTATTTCCGCATTGCCACATATAAATATATGCATCTATGTACATGCCTGTATTTAAACCTCTATAAATGCCCTTTACCACACAGTTCTTTCCTCTATTTCCTTTTACTTTCATCTTGTCCCACAATCATGATCAGCCTCCAATTGGGTTTCAGTATTTTCTGTCACATTACTCTTGATCAAACCCTACCAAACTTCTCTCACCCACCTTGTCACTGATTTTGAATCAATTTTTATTCCTTTTTCCCTGGGCTGGTCTACACCACCTCCTTCCCCCTTCCTCCCCTTTCCCATGTCCCTTGCCCCGAAACCATCAGTCCTGTTATTTTTGCCTCCAGACAGTTTGTCCAGCCTATCTTATCTAGATAAACCTGCATAGGTAACAATATGTACCCAAAAAAAGGCACCCTAAAATGAAGCAACCAAAAAATAAAACAATGATAACAACAAAAAAAGTCATAAATAAATGTAAAAAAATAAAACTAATAACAATATAAAAACCTGTAAATAGTTCAAGGTCTGTTCATTGACCCCCAGGAGTGTCCCCTTGTTGAGTCGGATGGGGTACCACAGCCTGGCTTGGATATCAAAAGACCCAGCATCTGGGGTCTTAAAGGCTTGAAAGTAAACAAGCAGTCATCCAACTCAGAAGCAACAAAGCCCACATGGAAGAAGCACACCAGCCTGTGTGACCACCAGGTGTTGAAGGGTTCTGATGTCAGCATCAAAGAACTAAAATTATGCCATTCTAAAAAAAGGAGGAGTACAGATTGAAGACACAAAGCTCATAAATAGGTGAAGCGACATCCTCTTACAGAGGGGTTACAGGAAGGATATGAGCCAGTTAAGGTACAGTGTAGTAACAATGAAATACGCAACTTTCCTCTAGTTCTCAAATGCTTCCTCCCACAAACTATCATAATCCCAATTCTATCAGACAAATCCAGCTTGAACAGGGGATGTTCGCTGGAGTCAGAAACATGGTGGGAGTAGTGATACGGGGAGGGTGGAAGGATGGTGGAATAGAAAGGGGCAACCAATTTCAGGGACATACATATACCCTCCTCTCTGGGGCAGAGAAAAAAGGGAAGGGAGTGAAGGGACACATTGGACATTGTGCGTTACGAAAAAGTGATAACAATTTGTAAATTATTAAGGGTTCATTGAGGAGGGGGGAGAGGAGTGAAGGGAAATATGGGGAGCTATTACTGGGGACCTAAGTGGAGGGAGATGCTTTGAGAGTGATGATGGTAACAAATGTGCAAATGTGGCCTGCACACAATTGATGTATGTATTGATCATGATGGGAGTTGTATGAGTCCCCAATAAAATCATTCAGAAAAATGAGGGGAGAGGGAAAGAGGAGCTTCTATCAAGGACTCAAGAAGAAAATACTGGAAATGAATATGGCAACCTGTTTACAAATATAGCTTGATACAACTGATGTGTTGAATGTTATAAGAGCTGTAAGAGCCCCCAATAAAATCATTGGGAAAAAAAATAAACTCTTCCACACCATTATTCAAATGCATTAACTCTTCCAGAGCCGTTTGTATGCATCTCCAGCTTGCGTGTGCATATGAATTAATTGGAAATACAACAGTGGTGTCTTACACATACACTTTAGTCCTTGAATGGACATCTTTAGTCTTAATATTTTAAAGAGATGTTCTGTAGCAGATTTGCCCCAAAAAATGTCCCTTGATTTCCTTGAGACAGCATCCAGGAGCATCGATTTGGGGAGCCAAGTAAATGGAAATCCTTGAAATGTTCACGTGTTCCATTTATTTTGACAATGTGCATTGGTCTAATTTTGAGGGGTTTAGTCATCTTTACACTGAGTTGAAATCCACCCTGATGGCTGCAGATTATTTTCTTTATCCACAAGTCTCTCAAGACCTCCTTGCTCTCAGTAAACCAGATGGTGTCACCTGCTTATCACAGGTTGTTAATAGGCCTTCCCCTTATACTGACACCACATTCTTCTTCAGATAAGTCAGCTGTGCGGGTTATTTACTCAGTACACAGAGGGAACAGCTATAGTGAAGGGCACTGCCTTGATGCGTATCTTTCCTGACTTTAAACCATGCAGTCTTCTTTGCTCTGTTTGAAAGACTGCCTTTTGGTCTATGTATAGGTTGTGTGTGAGCACAGTAAAGTGTTCTGGAATTTTCAGTTTTGGCTATATGATCCAAAGTTTTTATCTTTTTATGATCCATACAATCAACTGCCTTTATGCTCAATAAAACACATGTAAACATTTTTATGGCATGCTCTGCTTTTAGGCAGGATCCACCTGACATCAGCAATGCCAACTTATTCAAATTTATGCATTAACCATTAAACCAGGTAATGAATAAGTTGAGGGATTCTATCAACTTTTTCCATGTGAAACTGATTACATGATTAAATATGCCATCAAGATACATTAATAATTAATAAAATTTGGAATGCAAATGTGGCAAACAAAGAGAAAGAAACGGTAGGCAGAAAATACACCTTTGGTGACAAATAAATTGGAGATCACATGGTAGAATTTAATGAAACGAGGTATTCACACATTGACAATATCATTTTTCAATAACAGAGAGAGATAGCAATATAAATCGGCCTTTCCAGGTGGAAAACACAGTGTCTGTGGGAGGAGATAATGAAGAAGTTCAATATTAGCCAAAACAAAGTGAAGGGATGAATGGGAAACAGACCATCAATCGCTCAAATGTTAATTGAGGATGAAGCAGAAGAAAAAAAATCAAATTATGATCTTGAGTGAATCTCACCAGAATTTAGAGATCATCATAAGAACAGACTTGACACCTAGGGAACTAATGCTAGATGCTGTGAGGAGTTGTGGCATGACATTAAGGGCCTCACAGATGAAGTTAGCACAAAGTCAATAAAAAGAAGAAAGATACATAGAAAAGACCTGAGTGGATGCCAGAAGACATGAAGAAACTTGTTCTAGAATGTAGTGGAGCAAAAGACTATGGGAGAAAGAATGAAGCAAGAGCTCTGAACTGCACTGCTCAGCGGGCAGCTCCAGAAGGCAAAGTCAAGTATGAGAATGAAATGTGCAAAGATATGGAATCAGAAAGCCAAAAAGGGAGAATACGCTCAGCATTTCTCAAGCTGAAAGAACCCAAGGAGAAAATTTAAGCCTGGAGTTGTCATCTTGAAGGACTCTGTGGTTGAAATATAAACCCACATCAAATGGAGATGAAAGAAATACACAGAATGGTTGCACCACAAAGAACTGGATAGCATGTAACCCTTTCATAGTACTATTAAAAGAAGCGATCCAAGGAATGCTGAAAGCATTAGAGAAAAATAGTGATCTAGGAATTCAGAAATTAAAGTGTTTCAACAAACAGTGCTGGAAACATTCATTAATCAGAAGTCTGCAACACAGCTACTGAGTCAACCAACTGAAAGGGGTCCACATCTGTGCCTACTCCACCTATGAGGAAGGGGATCCCCCAGCAGAATGGAGAAAATATCACACGCAAATATTACTCAAAATGGTTGCCAGAGTACATGAACAGGGAGAGGCCAGAAACCAATTCTGGCTATTCATATTTCAACATATATATTATATGTAACGATGTGTTTAGAGGAATTTTTGTCTCCTAATAAAAGTACAACTGGCACTATTGATAGCATCATCATCTGAAAATATGTTTTCTATTTGTTCAATTTTGGCACAATGGCATTCTCACCCATATTACTGATCCAAGTATTAAAATTCATGAAATAATCACTTCTAATACGCTAATTACAATGTTCATTTCATTTTAGATTTTGAGAAATTTACACATGAATTTTTAAATTATAAGTCTCCTCTTTATGCCCTCCTATTCATGTATTAAAATATTAAATTTAATCAGGAGTACCACCAGGAAATAGAATTTTCTTAAATAAGTTAATAATTTTTGTAACTCAAATGAGTATTTCTGGTTTCCAGGAGAGAGCTGTTTAGATGAAAGATCTTTTTTAAGTTTCCTAGCATTTAGTTTACTCAAGTACTCATAAAACCTAAGAAGGTCTCTGACTGTATCTTTGTAGTAACTTTGACTTTGATAAAATTCTCTATTTTTGCTTGTATGGCAAGTCTTCACTGGCTAAAGAGTAGAAACAAACAACTTTCTGGTACCAGATGTTGAAGATCAATAGCTATTTCCCAGAGTTTATAGCATAATTAAAATGTGTAACAAGAATAATTTTCTCTTCAAACCCTAAGGCTAAGCTTAGAATTATCGACCAAGTCAAAGTTATGTGGTGTAACAATTTTTTATTATGTTTATGGATAATATAGAGGACTTTATGACTTTTACATGTAATTTGTTAAGTTAGAAACACTGAAAGGGAAATATTCTGTCATCAGCAGAGTCTCAGTTATTTAAAATCTCTTAAGGTGTAATTTGTAGAGATAAATCTATATTCCTTTATACTGGCCTGTGATCACCTTAAGCCTCAGGCTTAAGTTAGTGGTCAAGCCATTCTTAAATTTAGTAGAACCCATTTACTTGAACCCATTTTCTTGAACCCATTTTCTTGAATTTAGTAGAATCCATTTACTTGAAACTATTTCTTCAGACTTTATCACCCGCAATAAAAAATGCTTAGACATTCAGGTAGGAGAGACATGTCCTACAGATGTGAGGGCGTTTTTATTGTTAGGTGACTTCCATAGAGACCCTCTGTACAGCACAAGAAAACACATAGCTGCACCATTGTCACAATTGTTCTTGTGCTTCACCAGGAACATGAGAATGGTAGGAACATAAATGAGGTTGCATGAGCTTTAAAAAGACAGCAGTCACAAACCCCATTACCATCATACCAGACTCTGCAGGATAGAACAGAATGGCCCTTGGAGGTTTCCAGATCTTTCCATCAGATCTTTCCCCTGCTAATCTGCTGGTCATTTTGATCTGCTCACCTTGCAGTTAGCACGGCAACAGATAGTTGATTATGCCACCATGGCTCCTACGGTAGCCATACAAAAGCAGATACCTCAAGTGTAGGATGGGCTGGGGCACAAATGTCATTCTTAAAAAAAAAAAATAGTCTCACTTTTTCATGTACATGTCAGTGATAAATATTTTAAAGATTCTTTTTGGGCAGTCTATGAAAAAGAAAATAAGTAACACTTTTAAAATGCCAAATCTTGGAATTCTAGTGGGTAAGAGACAGTGAGACAAATATTCCTGGAATTGAATCCTACCACTGATACCGTGCTGGCTTTTAGTGAATGCTAAATAGTATGTTCTTATTCTTCTGAATGATATTAAAAATGGTTAGGCAAATGTCTAAGTCCATCACTAATCATCACAGGCAGTGGCACCTGTGAGGGGATCCACATTTTGATTTCTTCAGTCAATGAAGATACATCTTCAAAGTCCCACGTCTATCACAAGTTAATGGCATTTTACAGGAGAGTGCATTCTTAATATATATAAGAGTGGTCTCTTACCACTATAAAAACTAATTGACAGTGAAGTCAGACTTTTCTGTTGCTTCTTAAACACAGAATAGTTTTGTGATAAAAGATATTTTCTATTTTCTAGTTAGGTTTGATCCAGTGGTATTCAACTTGCTGATGCTACTCCCTCCAAACTCACTGTCATCAAGTTGATTGTGATTCAGAATGACCTATAGGACAGAGTAGAATTGCTTCTGTGTATGGGTTTCAGAGGCTATAGCTCTATCTGATTCATAGATAGGGAGCAAACAGCCTCGACTATGTCTCATGGAGCAGCTGGTAGGCCTCAACCACTGGCATTGCGGTTAACAGACCAGTGCTTACCCAACAGCGCCACCAGGGTGCCTTGGCTGTAATTCTTTACAGGAGCAGAAACTATCATCTTTACACACAGGTGCAACTGGTGACCTTGAGCTACTGGACTTGCAGTTAATAATGCAGCACAGTCCACTAGGGCTCCTTTAGGAGAGCATTAGCTGCCTAAATAATCCTGCGCAACCATCTCTCGTTAAATATGCAGGCAAGCACACAAACACGCACACACACACACATACGTACACATATTCACACTTACCCAAATGCATTCATATGACTGTGACAAATGTTTCAGCAATCAGCTGGCTTGCTTTTCCCCTCTTTGCTTTCCCACATAAACTGACACAGCTCCTTCAACTGAACTTCAGCTGCAGCTAGCCAATTCTTTTATTTATCTTTCATGGGTTAGCACCCCACACACAGCCCTGCCCTAACTCTTGGCTGGATGAACTCACCGTTGACTGCAAAGCTGCCAGCCAGTTGGCAAAAAGCATCATCACCCACTCTCCTTTGTAACTCAGGGAATCTCATGACACTCACTCTTCTATGTCTCCCCAAACTATCCTCTTTCTCTTTAACATGACTCTAATAGCTCACGGCTTTAACTTCTTCAGATCCAAGTTTGTTTGTTTGTTTGTTTGTTTTTGTCTGTTTGTTTTGTTTGACTTTTTATTATTTCTAGCATTTTCAGTCTCTACTCAGGGAAACTGGTTTTTCACATTAGTCGTGTGGGCACTTAGACCGCTTGAGAAATCACCACTTCCCTTGTTCACACGTCTGTCTTTCACCCCTTGACTGTGCTCATTTCCCAATGTCCACTTGTGGAACTTTTCCTGTTTAAAATGGTCTCATTATCTGACCCTACAATTGCTGGCCATCCCTGCTGATGGTTCTCAGATTTGCAGTTTTTTTTTTTTCCCCACCTTCAGCTCAACTTAATTCTAGGCCTGAAATGCCAAACCCTACCGCCTTGACTCAGGCGTCATTTCATATTGTGACTCTGTCTTCTGCATCTTCCTCTCTTCTATGTTCTCCCTCATTTTCATTATCTCTGTTCTTCGCTTAGATGGTATTCTTTCGAAGACTCAATGGATGCCAGTATCTCTCTTCTATTCATACTCCAAACTGCCTTTATCTATGCTTACTTACCTAAAAGTCTATGTATTACATACGTCTTCAGAGTTTTTAAATCCTTGACTTTTTCCTATATCTTTTTTCCAAGACAAATCTACTCCTTCCCAATTTAAATTCCATATAGATTTATCCACATAGATACCTCACTTTTAGCTCAAATCATTTGCTTTAAAACACTCTTGTTATATTTCTCTTACCTAAGGAAGTCTCCATCATATATTCCCTACGCTAGTTACCAATGTTTCCCTGTCATATAAGACAGAGACTTCTAAGTTTTCACAGCCACGCCCCCCCACTCACACATATAAACCAACATAATTTTAAACTGTGTTTTCAAAAATTGAAAATGTATCAAAGCCAAGTGCCATACCTTATGGCTAAATCATGGTAAAACAAATCGCAGTAAAGAAAATTATCAGTTCCTTAAGATCTCAGTGTTACTTCCAATGCAATATCTCTAAACTCAACTCCCTCACCACCATGGAATCAATTCTGACTCATAGTAGCATTATATTGGGGTTCCAAGATTATAAATCTTTCCGGCAGTAGACAGCTCCCACAGTCTACAGCAGAGCCTCTGGTGGTTTTGAACCACTGACCTTGTAGCTATTATCAAATCCTTACCCAATAGCATGACCAAGACTCTTACCAAGCATGAAAATTTATATATTCTGATAATAGAAGAGAGTTTGTTTTAAGTAGGTGGGATAATTCCATTATCTATTAAGTCCAACTTCCATAAACTCATATTCAATGCCCCTATGTCTCTTCTTCCCTGAAAATAATCTTGCTAGTTCTCACAGTAGACACAGTACTAACAGTTAGAGCTACACTCAGAGTTTCACAGGCGATATTTTGGCATTTTGTTTCAATTCTCTGTTTCAAATGATTCTATCCCATAATGAAGCAACATGGCCTTCGATTTCGGCATCCATTAAGATGCTGAACTTCCCAATTTCATCTGTACATTTGCCTTTTAATAAATTGACTCTCCAAGGGCTCTTTCAAGGACTCCCAGACAAAGTCACCAAGAAAACTAGAAGAAATAGAAGAACTGGAAGAAAATGTTGAACTATAATGTTACCACTTATCATTTCGAGTAAACGGATTATTTTGTCAACTATTATTCTTCCAGAACAAGGTCTCTTTCCATTTTGAGATTTTTGTGTGTTATGCTAATTTTAAGTGTTGTTTTTTTTATAATCACATTAAGTGATTTCACTTTATGCTCAATTAATTTAAATGCTAAAATGAGTGCAAACTTCATGGATGCATAGGAACAGGCATATGCATCTTATGCATATTTTCGGGGTATACTATGCTGATTGAAAAGGTAACATGAGATACATGGTTCAAAGTACTAGAAATACAGTGATAAACAAGGTGGATAATTTTTTTGGACAGGGAAATAGGCAATAAAGAAATATGTTTTAAAGTGTCTCACAGTGAGATACTGAAATAATGAAAATCCTGATTTCTGGTGGGAGGGTAGGGTAGGCATCACTGAGACAGTACCTAATTGAATAAAGAATGACCAGGAAGAACCCTGCCAGGATGATCAGCAGGAATCAGCAGGACAAGGAGGGGGTCATTCATCTTGTCATGCTTGTTATACCAAGTGAGGGCCAATGGAATTTGTCATGAAATTTAAATGAGCTTAATAAATGTCTGTCTTAAATTTACTAATTTATTTCTATGTTCATTAACTCCCTTTCTTCATTAATGTGATTCAGAAGATAAAACTATTTACTACCCAACGAGCTGGGTACATGAATTCTATTTAAAATCTGTCTTTACATATTCTATAACATCCACATCGGTGGTATTACAGATTGTTATAATAGTATTTTCATAAGTACATTTCTTTAATTAGTATATCTAAGAAATATAAGCAATACTATGGATTCTGTAATCCTAAAGAAATAATGCCCCAAAGACATCCACAGTGATCAAAAAGAAACAAAGGAAGACCCAATCTTAAATCTGACAAATAAATCACACTGGAGAATGAAAGCATTATTATTTTCTTATCATAATTTGCTTCCCCCCCCCCACTTCTCACATTCTTATTTACAATTGCTACATGTATACACAAGACAACCTCATCACTTCACTAAATTTGAGAGTCATGGATCAAAATCTTTAATGTAGGTTTATAATGCAAAATGAATACAAATGATGTCAATGTGCTTTTCTTTATTCTTACTCTTTATCTCCCTATAAATATGCACAGTGACTGTGCTGAGCTATTCATTTACCATAAAGGAAAGCATACCACCTATGTAAGATCCCACAGGAACTCTGAGACTTAAGAAATACCATATGTTTATAAACTAAAAATAGCCTCCTAATTCTCAACAAGAGATTCTAGAGCTTTAATAGTGGAAAATTTAAATTAAGTGATAACTTATATCATCTGAAATGTATATTTATTAATAAATCTCTTTGATATTTTTAGATTTATTCAATTTTTCTATTTTGGGGGGTATTTTTTTCTGACAAATACCTGATAGAAGAGTTCAACAGTTTAAAAAACTGAAAAAACCATCCATTACAAGATTCTGAAATGGCAAAATATGTTTCACTTTGAGTTAAATTACACTATCTTCCTTTTCTCTATAACTCTCAATCTATTTCTTTCTTTTTCTACATAAGTCTGTCTGCTGTCACCTAAAGGATTTACTCTAATTTCAATCACAGTGCTTATTAAGAACCAATGTGCTTGACACAATAGATGGATGTGTGAAATGTGATGAGCTGTATAAGCTCCCAATAAAATGATTAAAAGAAGAAGAAGAAGAAGGTATGTGTCTTTGGGTAACTGCCACATAGTCATAGTATTTAAGCATCATAAATATTAAAATTCATCTCTTACCTTCTTTTGACTGCTAGAAAGCCTGAGATAAAATCTGTGATCTATTTGGTGATGGTAAACAAATACTAACTGGTATTTATTATGCCATATTTATTTTTTCTTATGTACACTTATTTATACGCAATGAATAAGTTGAAATTCTGAGGAAATCCTTTTTCTTTTTCTTTTCTTTTAGATTTGTTTTCAAAAGGGAGAAGTAAACAAATAAATGCATAGTGGAGACAACATTCAAGCATTTTCTCCTCTGTTTCTTTTTCTTTTTTCTCCTCTGTTTCTTGAACTGCTAAGGATTCTTTTTTGGTGGCCATTTATGCTCATTAGTCAACCATTCCTGAGTCAGTTAAATCATATTTATTATATGAAACCCCATATAAACTTTTATATCCCTTTCATAAGTGCTTAGTGGTTATTAGAATTAAAAATATGGCAAACAGGGAAGCAACTTCCCCTCTTTAGGTCAAAGTATGTTTCTCCAGCTCTGTAAAATATAATCAAAAAATGTTGACATGGAAGATGAATTGTTCAAGATACAGTCAAAGTTTAAGGGAGATGGGGCCTTAACATCAAGGAAGACAAGGCAATGTGACTCTTCAATCATTCTGGTTCTCATATACTGTTTGAGAAAGCAAAGGAATCAAAGAGATGGAACAGATGTCACCAGTTTAATCAACTCTCACAATGAGTCATACACCATGGGCTGGAGTCATATAGCAAAGTTGAGTAGGATCCTTAACAGGTGTTCATGCACACCATTTGCATACTGATATGAATTTCAGTAAATCCAGTAGTTGACTTTTTAAAAGTATTTCTCCTCTGGGTGCTTTTTTGCCTCTTCTCTTTTTTTGGCCACAGATAAGATTTTATACTTCTACTCTAAGTCACAATCACTTTTGGGGGTTACGCAATACACAACTGGGATTGTATGTCTCAGAATTGAAAGAGGACTGTTAGACTGCTTTTTACTATCAACTCCTAAAGATGTGTTGAATGTGCCTTCAGAATTATTCTACTCTGGATATGGTTGCACTGATCTATGGGCAAAGTCACCAAGTAGATCTGTCATGTAAAAGTGTATTTATAAATACTTCTTCTAAAAGAGATTAGAAGATCATAGGATCAAGTAAGCCTAATAGCTTTTCATGTGAATTCATTCTAATATTATTTTCTTTGCATTTATGTCAGTTTCCTTTTCCCTACCGATTGTAATACTTTCCACATAAGTCAAGTAAATGCTTGGTTAATAACCCCCTCCCACCATCCCCCCAAAACTGTGCTGCAAAGAAAACTGGCTTACAATCCTACTCAATTAGCTAAATTTGTTTAAACTCTTTCCAAAATCCACAGAATAGGCACGAAATGTAATAATTATATGCTGTTTAGACACATATAATTATCAGATTATTACTGCACTCTTTGTTTCATTTCTTTAAGAAAAAGGAAACAGATTCAAAGGCTGATCCAACTTTTTAAATAAATGGAAAATTTTAACTGCATCATTAATAATAGTGTTTAAACAACCTCAAGTCATCCTGTAGGTATGCTTCACCTCTTGTGAAGAGAAAGAGAGAGACTGAAATTTTAATGAAACTTACAATGTTACCCTCTGAAACAGTTGCCATGCTATCAAATACATCAGTTGACCAAAAAGATTAAGTACACCTTTCAGTTCAAACCCTATTTCTAAATTTCAAAGGGTTTGAGAATGAGCCATTACCCCAAGAAAAGGTTCCAGGAAGTACAATGCTAGAAGCATTTCCTTCATTTTCCACTGCTTGCTCTTTTCTTTCTGATAAAGACCCAACTTATATTTAGAGAGGCCAGAAAAAGAACTTCAGATTAGTTATGGTGATTTCACTATTTCTCATCATCTGCTTCAGATTTCGTTTCTTATCGTACTGGCCTCCTCCACGGATTCTCTGCCTTGGCCCTGATAAATGTCCCTAACCTATTTTCCCACGCACCTTTGCCTTTCCCATTTCGGTCAGACATACCTGGGGCTTCATGCCCTGACAATCTCTGTCATGTGATGTTCTCCACGCATGCTCGATTCTCTGACTGTGACTCCGGTCGTTTTAACTCCCAAACGCCTTGTTTCCTTGGAATCTACAGTCCCTCTCCAAAATGCCGTAGGCTTTCAACGGTGCAAAACCTCTCACTAAGAGCTGGGATAGCACTTGCTCAGTCTACACTGACATCTTAATGAAGGATATCTGGCATTTTCTTCATTGAAAGTGCCGCAAAAATTTGATAGGCAGGAAAGGAAACTGGCGAGCCTTCTTCGGGGTTTCAGAATGGTTTCAAGACACTCACAGGCATGGTTTACGATGAAAAGGCAGAGCTGTTTTTCCCACCACACAAAGTAAATATGCACACCGAACCAGTAAAGCATGTTAGAAGACACTGTGCTCCTGCCCTCGGGCTGCAACTTAGAAGTACAGACACTTAGGCACCTTCCTGTTTGACTCGATCCTTTTTCTTTTACTATTTAGCAAATTGGAAAATGCATAATTTCTAAAAAGTGATCTTTCTGCCTTTGGAGACATCCAATGCACAGGTCGATGGGCTTTCCAACTCAATTGTGATGAATTTTAAGTAAGTGTCTTAAAAGCCAAGTTAACTTTGCTGTCGTTGGTAGAAAGTCCAGGTCTGGGCAGAGTTCTCTAGGAACTGCCTGGATGCTGAATTTATATGACCCCATCTCAAGACTAAGTCAGTGGTTCTCCACCTTCCTAATGCTGCAACCCTTTCATACAGTTCCTCATGTTGTGGTGGCCCTCAACCATAAAATTATTTTCGTGGCTCCTTCATTATTGTAATTATGCTAGGGTGACGAATCATAATGTAAATATCTGATATGCAGGACATTTTGGGTGACTCCTGTGAAAGGATCTTCGACCCCCAAAGGGGTCACACCCACAGGTTAAGAACTGCTGCCTTAAGAAAAGTAAAAGTAATGTCAGTACAGAAAATACGTATATAATGATGCACAAAACTTTCCATTTTGAAGTAGGGAAGTGTCTGTACTATAGTAGAATGTGCTGAATGCCTCTATAAAGCGCAATGAATTGTGTGAGTAGGATACCTGGATTATGCAAATGATCATGTCCTGGACTGCTAAACATCCAATTGGAGACTTGAAGGCACCTCAGCAGAAAGGCCTGGCCATCCACTTCCCGGAAATTACCCAGTGGAAAAATCTGTGCAACAGAGTCCCACGGTCAGGCAACACGGGGTTTCCATGAATTCAAATGGACTCCACGCCCACCGGGCTCTTGTCTGTTTCCTGTGGAAGCATACTACAAAGGGATCCGGTGAGCAA
This sequence comes from Nesogale talazaci, assembly GCA_004026705.1. NCBI lineage: Eukaryota > Metazoa > Chordata > Mammalia > Afrosoricida > Tenrecidae > Nesogale > Nesogale talazaci. The sequence continues at coordinate 21,097 of PVJH01012817.1, read as the reverse complement.
GACTAGAGACCCAGGTGATGGCACCTGGTACAGGAGGTCAAGGGCAGCTTTCTTTGATCCATCATGTTTCTGGGTTACTGCTCTATAAAGTTAATAAGATGGACAGGAGACCCTCTCACAATCTTGGAGTTGGATGGCAGCGATGGTTAGAGATGATAGCAATTCTTTCCCTGGAAGGCTGACAACCAAAGGCTCCCACAGTGTGTGCTGACGTGTCTCCGCCCACTGATTGCTATCAAGAACTGCCCCCACATTCCACAGCGTATAGCCAAATCTTGCATACCTAGAAGTTTTTTTTACTGCTACAGTTGTGCCTCTGGGCTGTACACCTTTGTGTCCTTCACAGTTGTCCTAGGTCTCCGGCACTCAGAAGAACTGTGAGCTAGCCAGAAGCCCACAGGAAGGGACGTGGGGGTGATGGTTTGGGTTGGAACTCAGATGTGTTTATTTATTTAAATAATCCAAGGGTAAATTAATTTCTCATATACTCGACTGAGAGACAAGCAGTCCAAACAGTTTGACTAAGAAAAAGAAGAGAAAGAAAACAGAAAGGGTTACAGAAAAATAAGTTCCCGAGGGGGAACCGTCATGGAGGGTAAAGTCCACAGTCATATAGACATTGATTTTTTGTTGTTGTTTTACAAATCTGACGGGGCCCTACCTAATCTTTTAGTAAGACTCTTGAGAGACATAGACAACTGATGACCTTCCTGGCAGAAAGAAGGACAATGTGCTCAGCGGTGGGCTCTAGAGAAATTTTAGCCCAAAGCATGCTCCAACTGTTTGCCAGAAAGGTCCCTGCCACTCTCAGACATTGCAGACATCCTCCTTCTTTGCCCTCCACCCACCTCCACCCTATCATAGAGGAAGGCCTGTCACTTGGTTGCTACCTGTGAATTTGCATAAGGTGTAGAGTGAAAATAAGAAAGCAGGCTCCCTTTCCTCAACAGATAACAGAATCCAGAATGTCCTTGCTCCCATTCCTTGTGTCATATTGCCTATTATGTTTTATTTACATTTTAAAGATGAGGAGGAAAACAAACAAATCTTTCCTACTCCAAGGAATCCATGTTCTTGAAACCTTGGAATATTTTGAATTTTCAGTGTGACTAATTATTTGGATCCAAAGGGAGGCAGTGGCTTTTTGGTTGTCATTGTGTTTTTTCCATTTGAAGAGAACTATATATATATATATATATATATCTGACCAAACCTTAGAAAGGCTTTATTTTCTTCCAAGAGAAAGGTGGGTTCCCAGCACTATTCTTTTTTTTTAAATCATTTTATTGGGAGCTCGCACATCGCTTTTCACAATTCATAGGTACATATACTGTGCCAAGCACCTTCACATGCCTGTTTGGTTAACATTCTCCAAATATCCGCTTTTCCACTCAGGCCCTTGACATCAGTTTTTCATCCTTTCCCCTCTGTCCTTTCCCCCACCCCCACCCCAGTCCTCATTACTTTTTAAATTATTATTGTTTTTTCATATCTTTCACTGCCTGACATCTCCCCCTGCTCACTCCTCCTGCTGCCCATCCCCAGCACTGCTCTTACAAGAGGTGAAGTTACCTTGAAAGATCCAAGGATAAAGGGAGCCAGGGACCTGACATGATTTTTTAAGTCTCCAAGAGCATCTAGCATGGCCACTTTGTCAGGGCAGTACAAATTCTGAGTTCTGAGGTGCCCAAAGAGCTGCCTTCCCGCATGGGAAGATAGTACATGTTCTTTGGGACACAGACACTTTGGGCTGGGACCCCACCCAAACTTTCTTTACCTGTCGTGTCTGTCTACAATCATTCTTTTTTTTTTTTATTTGTTTGTTTTTGTTTTGGGTGTGATATTAAAGCTATTGTCATGATTCTTGGAAGGCCCTGTAAACTGTTTTAGCAAATAATTTGCCAGAAGGCCTTAAGTCAATGGTTCTCTCTGGGGGTTGAGACCTCTTTGAGGGGGTTCGAACAACTCTTTCACAGGGGTCACCCAGCTCTTAACAGTAGCAAAATGACAGCTATGAAGTAACAACAAAAATATTGTTGATTGGAGTGTCACCTGAACATGAAGAACTATATTAAACGGTTGTAGCTTTTGAAAGGTTGGGAACCACTACCTCAAGTGGAAGGGTCCACCTGTGTTTCTAGACCTGCAGCTGGTACCCTGAGGGAGTAGAAGAAGCCCCAGGTTTGGGGACAGTGAGTCTGAAGTTGCAGAGCCCTGTGGATTCCCAGATAGACACGTGATACCTGATGGCCAACTCTGTTGACAAGCAGTTGGGGGTCCAAAAACAGCAGGAAATGAAAGAGAAACTCTCCAAACGATGGTAGAGTTGGCTTGTGGAGTAAATGGTATATGTGACCCCACATAGGTTATGGCATAAGAAGTGAGTGATCTTGGTCTCCTTGTTTATACAACAGGACCTGTTAGCAATTTTATCAGAGAGATCCCGGCCAGCAATAACGAGAACCATTAAATGTTGGTAGCGGATGAACTTCCTATCTTGGTCGCAGAATAAAAATGAAATGGTGCTACATTTTTTGAAAAGTTTTGGATGTTATCTATGTTGAGCCTCCAAGTTATTCACTACTAGAAAAAGTAGTGAATTTAGAATCTAGAAACACATTTTTGAAAGTCCAGGACGGAATTCTAGGAGTAACCTATCATTTATCCTCATAGTCAAAACAATCAAATCATTTCTCTATTTAAAGTGCGATAAGGCATCAGCAGCTTTGTAGAAAAAAATATGAAATTAAAAGATTATGGGATATTTTTGAAATCCCCTCTTCCAAATAACTGGATTTAAATAGAATCATATGTATTATAGTTGAAAAAATTAGTATTTTTCAAAGAGCTTCATGATTTCTAAAATAAATATTAGTAAGTCAAAGTGCAAATTAGACTAAAATTTAAAGTGTCTTTTAAAAAAAATAAAGTGATTTCTCCTTTACTATGAACATTGTGAAAATAAATTTCAAGGGGCTGAGCCCCGGTGGCATAAGTGGTTGAGTGCAGGACTGTGACCCGCAGGCTTGGGGTTCAAATCCAGCAGCGGCTCTCAGGAGCAGCGCTGGGTAGCTCCCACGACCACCATAGGGCAGTGATGCCTCGGCCCCCCAAAGAGAAATTAATTTCAGATAGAGGACAAAGCATTCCATAAAGAAAAGAATTAATGTGGGAGTACTAGATAAATGAAGACCCAGGATGTATTTTGATTCATTGCATAAGAGGTAAAATAAATTTATCAAAATAGTTAACCTCCACCCATATAAAATTATCCTTGCAGCGCTTTTCTTTCTTTTTAAAAAAATAAAAAAAAATTAACTAACAACTGATGTTTCTTCATTTGTCATTAACTCAATATTGTTTATTTGTTTTTTCCTAACAATCCCAGTGGAAACACAACTGGAGTCACGCATTTCAATATTCCAAGAAAATAGATCTGAACTACTTGTAGCCCTACCCAGGATATATTTCCACTCAGATAAGATCAGAAGAGAACAACACACTCCTTATTGAAGAGTTTTTCGTACAGAATGCCAAAGATAATACTCTGGGATACACAGATTTCACAATTGTTCCCCATCTAGAGAAGAGTCATGGATGTTGAGACATTGTTTCTTTAATTAAACCATGATATTAAAACAATTTAATACCGCACTTGTTTTAAATGAAGTAGAGCTTTTTCTGACATATACTACTACATTCTGAAAATATCTGTATCTTCACACAAATATAGGGAAGAAGGGGAGGCGATATTAGCCTAGTAAAGTAGAAAATGCTAATAGAAACAATATACACAACAGCCTTGGAGGAAAAATGCGAGACGTCAATATCATTATCCATATTTCTGACACAAAGAGGGAAAGAGGAGGAAGTCTGGCTACGCTTTAGTTTATTTCAGCCTAGTACACAGAAACTTGAGTTGTACCCAGGCAGCTTGAGAAAGCCTATTCTAGTGGCTTCTGAGCAAATATATAATTTACATAAAATGATGATCATATTGTCAGCATTAGTAGTTTGGATGCTTCCAAGAAAAGTTCCAGGGTGTAACATGTAATATCACTCTGTACACAACATAGAGACAAATAAATTATCCCAGAGTTTTGATAAACTCTTTATCTTCCATTGGACCTAATGATGATTGTTTTAAAGCCTTTTACATGAAAAAGCTTTCTAATATTTTAAATGTTAATTCAAAAATGTTTTATTTTAGAAAGCATAATTCAGTGGAAATAGGATGCAGGAGTATTTAATCAGATGAAAGAAGGATTAAAGAAAAGAAGAAGAAATACAGACATCCTAGAAAATAATATAATAGATAAAAAATTACACAGACCTGACATGCCTATGAGCACCTTACTATGATTTTCATACCAGTCATTTTTTTTATAAATGTCCTTATATATTTGATTGTATGCATGTGGTGGAAATGTGAGTGCTTTGGGGATTTTCATGGTGTTGGCTTTAACAAACATAATCCGAAAGAAAAAAAGTCATTTATGCTACTAGAGATTTGAATCCTTTGGTCAAATATAGCATTTGTAAAGGTGGTAACTAATTCATAACTTATAACAAACTATCAGAGATCATTGCAACAAATATTCATTCTGCCCATTTAAAAAAAATAATTATTTTTCTGATGTAGAAAAGTGAAAGGCTCTGTATCAGTTTCGATCCCCAAGCCTAACCATAGAAGCCAAGTCAAGCCAATGTCAACAAAAGCCAAGCCCTTCACAGAACAAAGGTATTTGATTAAGTAAGAACTGTAAACTAAGCCTGCTTCCTAACTGATATGCTGTCCCCTAAGCCCAATTTCTACTTAAAAAGAACATTAATTACAAGGCCACTTAGCTGGTAAGAACCAGAGATGGTAAAATGATTCCAAGTTGAAATTTCCACAGCAGAGCCCCCCAAAATAAATAAAATCAATATTCGATCACTATTGGCTAAGGACCAAAATGCAAATTCAGTGGAAGTTGATCTCCACTTTCTTAGCATTACTTAGGGAGAGTGGAAAAGACTTTTTCCAGGCTCCACAACATCTGCGTTTTGGCGATAAGCACATAATGAAGCCGAGCAGAGAGAACGGGAACCAAGGACTGGGGAATAAGCCATGTCTGTTCCCCAGCCCCAGGACACACCTACAGCCTGCAATCGGCCGGGTACAGGGAGATTGCAAACACACCCTTCGACCGTGTAAGTTGCTGGCACTTACCTTGCAAAGACGTGTTAGGTAAACTCGCTTCATTCTCTCCCATTTTATTATTTCTTTTTAAAGGGGCGCCACTCAGTTTCAAGTTGTGTCAGTTACCCCGCGAGCTGCGTGACCTTCTGACTTCCTACTGTAGTATTGTAACAGTATACTACCTGCTTTCTTCTGTGAATAATTACCATTCCGCTTCCTTAGTTACCTGGGCTTGCAGGACCTGTTTTACTATGAAGTGAGATCACATCCTTTGATCCAAAGAACTGCTATTAATGTATGCTTCACAAAACAGGTCTTTGTTTCAGTTTTGATATTAACTTTTCATACCCTAATTTCACTTCAGGGCAGGGAAGTATACTCTGCCCCAGAGACAGTGTTAATATCACCAACACGCCATGGTGCACACCAGAGTTTGTTTTAGTTCTGAGTGTTTTGTGGAAGCTATGGTATTAGAGAAAAGATAGGAAATGTAACGCGAGTTCAGCAAGATTACCAGGAGACGAGACACATTGGAGTTCGCTCTCAGGTTAGTGCAGTGACTCTAACGAAGCAAGGCATAAAACTTCTCTGAAATGCAATTCCTTCACAGGGAAGACTATCTATTTTCTAGGACTCTTAGGGAAATTTTTTTTTTTTTAATAATGTATGACTATGCTAAACATTGTCATTCTCAAACTCACGGCCATGGAGTCAATGCAGACTCAAAGCGACCCCTTTGAGCTTCCCAGACTCTAACAGTTTCCAGGGAAAGAAAGCCCAGTCTTCCTTCCTTGGTGGTTTCAAACTGCTGACACGTGGACTGCATTCCAACCACTACACCATCAGGGCCCCTAATATTGTCACGAGTTAGGCATAAGCATGTGACAAAAGACATCCTTCCTTTTTCTTTTGTCCAAATGTCTACTTTTTTCCACCTTCTTCTTCCTTCTCTTCCTCCTCTTCTTCTCTTCTTAGAGAGTGGACCACATGCCCTCTTAGCGCAAAGACATCGTTGCCTATCCAGGCTAATGCGAGCTGGGCTGTTTAAAAACTGAGAGACCTTAGAGGAATTCTTCACTCTTGGGATGCCTACAGGTCATCGTGTGCAGTTTTGTGGTGAATATTAACTTCGTTATTTGTTGCATCTCAAGTAAAAATAAGCTTTAGCAAAGAGAGCTATAAATTGGTGATTTATCTGTACATATTCATTTGCAACTGAAAGAAGGCAGGAGATGACAAAATAAGGCAATTTATTTTAAGGTTTGACTAAAGAGGAAAAAAGCAAACTAAAAAATTATCTCTCCCTTCTCTCTTTATAATATTTTAGTATTGTGATTAAACCAGACCAGCAATAAAAAACCTGAGGTTCAAATAAGTCTACCCCAAAATATTTTTTTCTATTTTAAAATAATCAATATAGTATTAGCTAGTTCATTATTACAAAAATGATTATATAAGTTTTGTAAATAGCAGGGACAACCGAAAGCCCAACATATAAGCAAATTACTAAATATAGACAAACATGACTTAATAAAATTTGTAATCCCTGTTATCTCACTCTTCTCTTTGTCATTTATTATTACACTGTATCTCAGAGAAAGCTGGATTATAAATTGATGCCAAGAGATTATGATTTAAAAATTTTAATATAATGTGTTTGGGATAGTGTAATTCTTTGCCTCAAATAATTGCATACTATAACATAAACGCTAAGCTATATACTTTTTAACTAAAGAGTTTGACAATAAAACACTCTAGTCATCACTTCCCAACTTCTTCATAAGATGAAAAGCATACACACCAATCTTCGCTCATTTTGGCAAACTTAGAAATACATTTACGTAACTGTCCCAGGCATCAGAAATTAGTCCATAACACATCTAAAGCACTCATTATCTATAAGTCAAATACGGCAAGGGGGAGGTTGCAGGGAGAGTAGAACAGAGAAACGTTATCCTCAGAAAAGGTAAAACATAGAAAAAGGAAAAAACTAAATCATAACCTTCAAAAAATTGTAGCTAGACAGAAAGTTTTACAAAACCAGGTTCAATACATTTTCCTACATCTCATTGTCAAATGGGTCTTTGTGAAAGCTTTGAAATTATCCTAGTTCACTATCTATCGTACTTAAAGATTATTTATAACATATTGGATGAAGCGCCTTCTAGGTCTTCCTGGAGCTACCTTAACAATTCTGAACTTTTCCTTTCACCATGGACCTGATCACATCATAATGCAATTGTTGATTAATGGTCTTTGTCCCTGCAAGCTATAATATCAAGAACACTTTCTGTGCTTACCATAATACCTGTCGATCTGTGCACAATACTTAGCACATATGGTGTCTCTAACATCTCTATAAAGAATAAAATTGCCCTCATCAAATTACAAGTTCATTAAAATTAAAATCATTCATTGTAGGATCAAAAAGAAAAGAAGAGCAGGGATTGGCAAAGAAGATGATGGACAATGTTTCAGGAAAGGGAAAAAAATTAACCAAGCCAAAAGTGAAAAGAGATGAAAGAAGTTGGGGGACTTATCTGCCAGATGATACTGGAGATAATTTTTCTGACAATTTTGAACAGGGCAAGAGAAGTAAATAAAACAGAAAAGAAAAAATGTATTAGATTGATCACACACACAAACACGCAAAACTAAAAATTAGTGATATTAGATAGAATAACTTTACTGCCACTGAGAAGAAAATTGGCACACTTGTAAAACTTATCCAGAATGTTGGAAAGGATGTTGGTTCAAAAGAAAGTCTGTGATAGTGGATAAGCTTATGAGCCACTCCTGTAAAATTTACTGAGCAAAATTTAAAATTAAAGAGTGCAATAGAAAGCAAAACAATATATCCAACTATATCCGAATGCCATCAAGCCTGTTGCCACTCTATAAAGGGTTACTGGTATTTTTCATTTTCCTGTAGCAAGTGTTCACATTTTTCTGCATAGCCGCTCATGGTTTGCAACCATGAGCTTAGGCAAGAAACCTAACACTTTGTGCTGTAATACAAGAGATTCTCCAACCACATCTTTATTTTTAATTCCAACATTCTACTTCAGAAGTAGGGAGCTCCAAGTAGTGGGAAAAGGCACATGTTATAACTTTTATCCTTTCTCTATCACTATGGTGTCTACCTAAACTATATACCAAAACTATATATGAAGAAGCAGTCAGTGCTGCAGGCTAACCTTTGTAGGCAGTTTTAGAAGAATAATTATTATTGAGTTTCTGTATGTAAATATATGTATGTGTGTATATATATATGTATATATATAAACTATGGAATACTCAAGTCTCCAAAGGTTGGAATCTCATGCTATGAAAAATGAACACCTGAGTATATAAAATGTCAAATTAATATTCAACAGTTCTATAAATATAGTATTTATTTTCCCAATAAAAATATAACAAATAGAGGACAAATAACTAAAAAAATGGACATTTATGGAGGGAAAAGGAAAGAAAGAAGTGGAGGTACATGGATAAGAATCATTAGTATCATAATCCTACCACCATTTAAAGCAAAAGTAAAATACTTGATATCCACAGAGACTATCTAAACTGCATAAAACGGCAACAAGCAATTAGAGAAAGGGTCATCTTCAGTCACCAGGGCAAATTGAGTAGTTTACAATTCCAAGAATAAGGTAGAAGCATTCTTTCTGCATATCTGTTCTGGAGGTGTTTGTTCAATGTATTTTTGTGTAAAGTAGATCTGTTCACATGTAGTCTTAGGAGGCTATGGAAACTAACTCACAGGATCTAGAAGTAGCTTCTGAATCATTAACCTCTGAGTCTTTAGACTCGAATCAATGGTCTGCCATATTGCCTGTCAGTCCAATAGAGCCATCAATGTCCTGCCAGCAGACCTACCACCTGTCCTAATCTTGGGTTGGTTCATTTGCCTCTGCAGTCAGGATCTTGACTTGGGGACCTGGTATTCATTTACATCTTCAGTTGCCAATTCACAGCAGTGGGGGTCAAGTGCTTTGAACCACCACTGCAGTGAGTGAGCAATCCATAGACCCTGAGTGTACCTATCTCTAGCAACTGGAGGAGGGGGGAAGGGAGAAGGACACAAGATTTCTACCACTGACGCAGTAGAATGGGATCATCTGGCACATGACACAGTGGAGCCTATCTCACTGGATTCCATGGGAACAGAGTTTGGGTATACTCAAAGGGGTGAACTGAGAGGGAGGATTTACACGATGGAGTATTAGGAAGGGGAAGGCAAAGAGGGCATGCTGACCATTGTGGAGATGACAGTGGTGGGATCATCACATTTCTGGTGCCCAGGAAAGAGGGGTGGGAAGAGTATATTCCTTTGGTTGCTGAACACTTTGAAGGGGGTGGGGGGGTAGGTGCAGAGGGAGCTCCTCGGTCAGTGCAAACCACAATTAGGAGTCTCTTCCAGTTACATCGATGCTGTTACTTAATCAAAGTCGCTTCACTCCAACACAAGGGCTTGCTGTTCAGTATCCCTTCCCATTATATTAGATCCTAGGGATGTTACCAAACTATAGAGAAACCCAGTCTGCCACATTGACACAATCTGTAACTACTATAGGGTTTAAGTAAGGAACACAGGAGGCTTAGCCCTGGTGGCATAGTGGTTGAGTGAAGGACTGTGGCCCATTGGTTTGGCAGTTCAAATCCAGCAGCAGCAGCTCTCCAGGAGCAAGGCTGGGCTACCTACTCCCACCACAGGGCAGGGATGCCCCCAGCTGAAAAAATAAATAAGGAACACAGGTGATTTGAATTTCTATGTTTCACCGCTTCCTAATTCACACAGTAATCAAGACAATTCTTTTGACCACCTGAAAACTTCATGTAACTATAGAAAAGGTTGTTCTTGTTTTAAGAAATATGTGTTTTGTTTTTATTTTTTTTAATGCGTTATGAGATACATGACATGTCAAATCAGTAGAAATGCTGGCTTTTGTTTGGGTTAACATTTTAAATGAAGTGGTTTAAAAATGAGTGGTTAAATTCTATTTTCTTTTAATCTTATTTTTCCTGAAATACCTCAGATTAATGCTTCCTATTATTATAATTTTGTTATTTCTTAAATTGCTACCCAGCTGCAACTTTTTTCATTTGAATCTAATGTTTCAAGAACAATGAGTTTTGTCTTGTTTTGTTTTTTGCTAGAGAAACCATACTATTGGCCCATGACCATTTTTTAACTACTAAGATACTTAGAGACTGTGTTAGTGACATAGTCCTGTCAACTTGCAAAGGGGTGGAATTTAGCTTTTCAATCAGGTCTTAACTTGATGACCTCATTTGGGAGGCACAAATGGAGATAAATACCTCACTAAAAGCTTACTCCCTGTGAGAAATTCCTGTTGACAAACCATATGGAGCCACACTGATAGAGCCAGAGCCCTGGAGCTGGAGGAGCCACTTGAAGAGCCACACCAGTGTTGAGATGCTTCCACCACCACTAGATCCCCAAGACTTTCCACCCCCTGGCCTGTGATCTTCCTATATTCAGTGTCATTGCATAGCTGCATGAGTCTAAAGAGAAATTTATGAACTAGTATCAACATAAGGGGTAATGTTGGGCTTAAGGACTTGATCTGACCTTGGTTTGGATGTTTTCTTAACATATAATTGCTCTTTGATATAAAATTCTCTTATACACGAGTGTCTATGAATTTGTTTCTCTAGTCAACCTCGACTAGCAGAGGGTTACATACTTCTTGTATATCTTGATATCTGACACTATGTCTCAAGATTATAAAGTGATATTTATGAAGATTTTAGAAAATAAAGTTAGTCATTATGTTTTGAGACTTCTTAACAATATGTTTTGGTTGATGTTGATTGTATGCTTGATTGTATCCATAGCATTGAATTCCCATTAAGTCTTTCATTTTAAGAAGTACTACTATAGTGTGTGTTCATGATAGTCACATTGTTTTGCCATGTATAAATTTGCTCTAACATTGCTAACTTAATAAAATTGCTTGAGTGAAATAGTTCAACAAAAATTGAACTATATTAGACTTATGAAATGGACTGTGATTTTGTAATGTGAATATAACAATGTTAAATCAAGATTTCCAGAACTCTTCACAGAAAATGATAGATTATGACTGATCCAGAGTCAAGTTAAACACAGTTAACTATGTAGGACTCAGTGGACTTAAAGATTATTATTGGTTTTATGCTAGACTATTGTTAATAATATTAATGTTCCATTTTACTGATATAAGATATTGTTTTCTCCTTACTTTTCAATTATCTTAATAATGGGTTTATTTTTACCTCCAACTTTAAGCTGTTTCTTATTTTGCTATCTCCACATACAAATAGTTATTCATGATGAGAAATATAAAATATGAAAGAAATGTAAAATGGGCACTTGAAAATAAACCTTAAAAACATTGAAAACAAGACTTAGGAAGTGAGAGCAATATATTTAGACAGTTTATTTGCTTGCTACATAGCAAACTTGGTCCCTCTAACTTTCTTAATCTGTAATATTGTTTTCTTTAGTTGCCCCAGATGAACACAGATCAATAGTTGCATTCTGGATGTTTGCTTGCAAGTTTTAAGTCCTTGGATCCAGCATTACAAGCAGGGAACTATAGCAATATTGGACTAACTTACTGAAATGATCAACAAAATCATAGTCCGAAACCTTTGAACCCTCCCAAAAAAGCTCATGTAGCATTTTTTCATCCATAAACAATACAAAATCTATAGCTGATTTTCATGAGCAACAGAAGAGAATAATGCTAAAGAAATTATTTCTATGTTGGTGATAAATAAAGATAGGGATTGTGGAAATTTTCATACTGACAATTCTAACCTTCAGACACTGGCAATTGCCCAAATGAATGAGATTGAGACATGAGAAAAAACAAAATCTTGCCAAGATCTTATTATATTATAGACTGCTATTATATTATAGCCTTGAGAGGGCAAATTAAGAAAAACTATTATCTGCAAATGAAAAAAATTTATAATTGTCAAAGTTCAATCCAATATTCTAGAGCATGTCTTTCACAGACAGATTAAGGAAGTCTTAAAAAAAATAATATCTAGATATTTGCCAGAATAAATATACTGGAAGAGACATCAACTAAGCATTTTACTGTAACTGCATGAAAAGCAGTGTGTTTAATTATCTTGACTAATGGGTATGCTGTTAAATTCAGGGAGTTAAAACTTTGATTGATTTGTCACAAAATAATAAAATCAATGTGCCTGAAGGGCCTGCTCCTCCCTCTGGAGAATTTTAGTTTACCCTAAACACCCTAATAGCCATCAATATCTGAGGGAGACTGATAATCACAATACACAGAACAAAAATTTTATAAAACAAAACTCTCTAACCCTTGCTCCACTTTGTGTGTTTTCCTTTATAATTGCAGATTTCCTTATATTTTCAATTTTGCCTCATAGTTGTGGTATTGTTCTTTGGTAATTTTATTCACATGGAAAATTTAGGTTTTTGCTTCTTTTTCTAATGTTTAGAGAGAAAATACATTCGTAAATCGGTGCAGTAATTCTTCAGTGCCAACAACCTGACAGCCATTGTTTTCAATGATATGTGGGTATAAGTTCAGATCCATTGACCTCTGTGTCTAATTGCAACCATCTACTGATGATCTACCATTAATGGCAACATTGCCACTCAGTGGACCATGTGTTTAAAGTTAAGTCATTCACTGGGATTATCTGTTAAACTTTAGGTGCCATATTTTACCATAAAGCTAATCAGAGCAACAAAAATTGCTCTAAGGTTACTTCGCACTCTTCTGATACCAAATTCCTATAATGATATCCATTCATATACTGAAAGTATACACAATGTGTTAGGTAGCTAGCTTTAGGGAGGAGGTGGTTGTTTTAACATATTTGGACTATAGCATATCCACAAATGTCCTGGCAGAAGAATAGTAATGGCCTTGTGAGTATACAGAACTCTTGGTTTGAAGCAGAGGCACTTGACCCAGTGCAATGGATGAGATAAGGTTCACATTAAACCTCTTTTATTTACAAACTCTTGCTCTTCATTCCCAAGAAATGACCTTTATTTCTTTCCATTCATATGCAGATAGACTTGGACTTCCAGCTGGGCAGAAAAAGAAAACCTAGTCTCTGTCAAGTATGTTGTTTAACCTACCTGAATATTGCTACAAGCTATTCTTAGTGAAGAAGGGTGTGGTAAGGAATGTTGTTTTGGAGAAAAAGTTTACTCATTATGTTTCAGGAAGAACGTGTTGAAAATAGAATTACTGCTCTCAAGGAAGACTTAGGAAACAATGTTGTTCAGATCACCTTGTAATTATGTGACCAAGGGACATTCTACTTCCTCTTTTTTATTTTATTTTGTGTGTGTATATGTGTGTGTGTGTGTGTGTGTGTGATTTAAAAAATCATTTTATTGGGGACTGGTACAACTTATCACAATCCATACATCTATCCATTGTCTCAAGCACAATTGTACATTTGCTGCCATCATAATTTTCAAAGTATTTTCTTTTTACTTGACCCCCTGGTATCAGCTCCTCGTTTTTCCCCTTCCTTCTTCATGAATCCTTCATTATTTATGTGATTATCCTGTTTCCGTGTTTTTCACTTCCATTTTCTCCTCCCCCCCACACACACCAATGTTATTCATCACCCCCCTCCCCCCCAGGAGGGGGTTATAGATAGGTCTTTGTGCTTTGTTTTACTTTAAAAGCACCTGTACGGGCCAAGAGGTAAGTCATGGATTTCTTTGGACTAAGGACACAAAGAGTTGACACATCAATCTAACTACTGCTCTCAGGCAACATATAGAGTTTATATTAATAGTGCGTTAAAACATTCATCTTGTTATTTGTATATGTGTGCTTTACTTGTGTAAAATAGCATAACGATGGCCCCAAAGAAAGTTAGTCATAGCAGCAGTAACTCCAAGAGGAAAACTGAGAACTACAATAAAGAAAGAAATCATAGAGAATTTAAATCATGTAGCAGCTGGACTGATTTGGCCACTGAAAGCAACATGATTAAATAGACATTATCAACATTTGGGGGATAGGGGTGGATGATTAAAGTGGCTAATGTAGTGAAAGGTGTGAAATTATTAACCAGGGAACAAAGACACCAGACCAAAAAAAGTGAAAAGTTATTGTTAAACTTGGATAAATCAGACAAAACCCCAGGGTAATAGAAAATGTGAGAAGGCCAAAAACCGCTTGAAAGATCAATTCAATTTATAACCAATAAATGAATATATAAGTGTAATTTGGGGGCCTCAGAAACAAATATTTGGTTTTCCATTATGTCTGATAGGAAAAGCATGTTCTGCTTTCAAACTGTTCATTGTTCAAATCTGAATTTGGAATGAATTGAGTTCAACATGGGACAGCCAAAATACTCAAAAGAAACTAGAATTTCGGTTCAAGGAGCTGAGCTTCCCTAGTGTGGTTTTTGACACTTCCCCTCCCCCCCGCCCCCCGACTCCTCCACTAGACTAGCATCTAGCAACTGGCTCTGAGTTGGTGCACTCAATGGTGCCTGCTGGGAAGAGGATTCTCCCTGGTCACAGTGTACATTTTCATAAAAGCGGTTTCACTCGATTCTCATTTTTGGTGATAACAGATTTAAGAGAACAGTATGCTGCGGTGAAATTTTATTTTTTGCTCAGGATAAATGCCACAGAAACTGTTGTGATATTGAATACAGCTTACAATGACAGTGCTATGGAAAAAAACTCAAGTGTTTTCTTGATCCGAAATCGGTGAAATGTCAATTCTGGATGTGTGCCAACTTCCGGAGTGAAGAAAATGTCCATTGGTAGTGCCTGTGTTAGTTCGGGTAGACTAGAGGAACAAATTCATAAACACGCATATGGATATAAGGGAAAAGTTTACATAGAAGATGAATGGAACATTGAGAAAGCTTTCCAACTCAGTCCAGTCCAAAGTTATAAGTCCAATATTAGCCCATATGTCCCATACCAGTTTATAAAGTCTCCTTTCAACTCACAAAGCACGTGCAGTAGAGGCATCCTGGAGCTGGCTGGGGTCTCTCCATGGCTCCTCATTTCCAGATTTCAGGGTCCATTAGCAGTATCTATTGGCAGTGGGGGCATCTCAGCCCTGACAGGGGTCTCTCTGCGGCTTCTCCAGCCCCAAAGGTCTGGTTCCATGAAGGCAAGACCATGTGGCTTCTCCTTCGGCTCCTCCAGGTTCCAGGCCTCAGGATCTATCAGCAAGCTGTCATCTCATCTTGTCAGTAGTTCATCTCTCATAGACTCAGTTCAATCTCCCTTCTCCAATTTGAAAATATCGCGAGACTTCCCAGAAGTCTCAGGAGAAAGCCATACCCACACAGAGGACTCATTGGCTACTCATTGGCTATCTCCAGATTGATAAGCTAAACTCCACCCCTAGACTCCCAATCATGAAATTGACACATGAGTACATGACCACCACAGTGGCTTTGAAGCACGTTCCATGAGGTCAGATTTCTATTTTAATCAAGCTTTCTATGTGGAAGTTCTGAAAAGATCTCAATAACAATGTTCGTCAAAAAAGGTCTGATTTGTGGCGGACAGGCAATTGGTTGTTCCAAAACAATGATGCACCTGCAAGCGCAGCCATCTCAGTGCACCAGTTTTGGGCAAAAAGCAGCATCCTCTCTTGCCTACCCAACTTACTCACCTGACCTCACTCTGTGAGACTTTTTTGTTTGTTTCCACAAGTGAAGAGGTCAGGGTATGAAAGGACAGTGACCTGATGACATGGAAGGAGTGATGAAAAAAACAAGGAGGTGCTGTCAGCCATCTGAATAGATGAGTTTGAAAAATGTTTCCAAGAATTGAATTGCAGGTTTACCAAATGTGTTCAGTGTAATAGAGGGTACTTTGAAGGTGATAAGATTGTCTTGTAAAGAAAAAATTTTTAAAAATCTTTGAAAAAATGTTTTTGGAGGTGTTAACCCTATAGAAAGATAGATAGGTGGATGATAGATAGATAATTGTTAGATGAAAGATGGATGATGATGATGATGACAGATAGATGGATGGATGATATAAATACAGACATAATAGTATATAGTATAGAGTAATCTATATTTATGTATAATAGAATCATGTATATTCTACTTTACAATTTTTTAAAAAATAAAGTCTATGCCATTATTTAAATTAAGGTTGACTAGTGGGCACAGTCCTTTAAACTATTTTATCTAAAATATAATTAAATTAAAATTAAGTATAGTATCTTATTTTAATTCTTAAACTTTCCTTGTTCACAAAATGAAATATAAAAAGCCTGGTCTATTTGAAACACCCTGCCAGAGTCTGTTCTCTAGTCATGTGACTATCTTATCATGATAGTAATGAAACTGGTCAAGGCATTATTTCCAAATTTAAATTTTTAAAAGCCTCATGGTTTCACGTGGGATGGTGTTAGATGTTATCATATTTGCTCAGACAAAGAGCTACTCAATGTACAAAGGACCAAAGCATCATCCAGTCATACACAACTGTTGCAATTCTAGAGCCTACATTGTCTCCATTATGTCAACCATCTTTTTGAAAGGCTTCTCTTTCACCAATCCTCCTCCTTTATAAACATTGATGTGCTTCTCCTGGGAATGGTCCATCTGACAATATGTTCATTGTCCAGGAGATGAAGTCTCACCATCTTCATGCTTAAGGATTATTCTGGTTGTACTTCTTCCAAGGCAGACTTATTCTTTCTTTAAGCTGTCCATGATAAACTGAATGTTTTTTTGTCAATGCTATATTTCAGATGTATAAGTCTTTTTCACTACCTTATTTGGTCCAGATTTCAGATGCATATGCGGCATATCAATGACTTTGGTCAGGCATACCTTACTACACAAATTAACATCTTTGCTCTTTATCATTTTTTAAAATCATTTTATTGGGGGTATTGATAATTTCTCTGCCCTAGTGTGGCCTAAGAGAAAGAGATTCCCCACCCATGTTTTAAAGCAATCTAGAGCAGCAGATTTCCTACTATAATAAGTTCTTTGGGTTTTTGACTGCTGTTTTCATGAGCATTGACCTAGGGTTCATATCAAATCAAATTCTTGGCAAATTTGATCACAATCCATACATATATTCACTGTATGTCAAGCAAATTTGTTGACCTCATCATTCTCAAAATATTTGATTTCTACCTAAGCTCTTGGTATCAGCACTTCATTCTTTCCCCTTCCTCCCTGCTTCTCTTCCCTCATGAACCCTTGATAATTTATAAATTAATATTATTTTATCATATATTACCCTGTCTGCCATCTCTGTACCCCAGGGATGAGGTTATATGTAGATCCTCATAATCACTTCCTCCTTTTCACCCCACCTTCCCTCCATTCTCCCAGTGTCACCACTGGTCCTGAAGGGATCATCTGTTCTGAATTCCCCATGTTTCCAGCTCCTATCTGTACCAGGGTACATCCTCTGGTTAAGCTCAATTTATAAGGTAGAATTGGGATCATGGTAGTGGGGAGGGGGGAAGAATTTAAGAACAGGAGGAAAGTTTTATGTTTACATTATTGCTACACTGCACCGTGACTGGCTTTCCAGATCCCTTCTGTAAGGTGATGTCCTGTTACCTACAGATGGGCTTTGGGCTCCCAATATGGACTCCCCATCCTTTATAATGATATAATAATGCCTAATATGTGATCCCTTCAACACCTTATGATCACACAGCCTGCTGTGCTTCCTCCATGTGGACTTTGTTGCTTCTCGGCTAGAAGACTGCTTGTTTACCTTTAAGCCATTAAGACCCCAGATGCTATATCATTTGACAGCCGGGCACCATCAACTTTCTTCACCACTTTTGCTTATGCACACATTTGTCTTCAGTGATCATGTCAGAAAGGTAATCATCATGGAATGCCAATTTAATAGAACAAAGTGCTCTTCCATTTAGGAAGTACTTGAGTGGAGATCCAATGTCCGTCTGCTGTCTTAATACTAACCCTATAAATAAATGCACATAGATCTAGTTCCCCATCATCATATATAAATATATTTACCTATTTGCTTGCTTGTATTTAGACCTCTATAAATGACCTTTGCCTTCTATTTCTTTCCTCTATTTTCTTCCCCCTCCCCCCCCCGACTTGTCCTACTATAATGCTCACCCTTCATTTGGGTTTTCATAATTTCTCTCAATTACATAATCTTTAACCAATTCCAACCAGGCCTCTCACACCCTCTTTGCCACTGATTTTGGATCACTTGTTGTTCCCTTGTCCCTGAGTTGGTCAATACCACCTCCTTTCCCCCTCCTGCCCCTCTTCCATGTCCCCCAGGAACCATCAGTCCCATTTTTTTCTCCTCCAGATTGTTCATCCCACCTCTGTTATCTCGAGAGAACTTGAACTATTTACAGCTTTTTCTTTTTTATTATTAGTTTCCTCTTTTAACTTATTTATATATATTTTTTCTGGACATTGGTTTTTTGGATGCTGTCATTTTGTTTTCTTTGTCTTGCTATGTCCTTTTTGTGTGTGTGTATACTATTAGCTCTTCAACACTTTTTTTAAAACGCTAACCCTCTCTTGAATACTTTTAAACAAGGGTGAGGCACCTTTTCTCTTCACTGACCACTTGGGTATGTATAACATCCTTCATGGGCCAAATAAAAGTATCAACTTGAAAATTAGCCTGCCAGGGATCATGGAAATATGGGATACCCAGAAGCTTCTACCTGAGTCAAGACCAGAAAAAAAAAAAGAAAGAAAATTTGCGTGCTATATTTTGTTATACATTTAACTTATTCACCCCTTGTGTGATGGCTAGAAATGCTTTTCTTCAGTGAAGGGTGTGATGTCAGTTGGTATTGATAATTTCTCTGCCCTAGTGTGGCCTAAGAGAAAGAGATTCCCCACCCATGTTTTAAAGCAATCTAGAGCAGCAGATTTCCTACTATGATAAGTTCTTTGGGTTTTTGACTGCTGTTTTCATGAGCATTGACCTAGGGTTCATATCAAATCAAATTCTTGGCAAATTTGAGCTGTGATTCATTTATCATGATGTATTTTTATTCATCCTGTAATGATGTTTCTTTTTCTTTACACTGAGTTGTAATCTACACTGAAGTCTGTAGTTTTTGCTCTTCATCACTAAGTGTCTGAAGTCCTTTAATTTTAGCCAAACAAGTTTGTGACATTTGCATATCATAGCCTGTTAATAAGTCTTTTTCAGATCCTCATGATATGTTCTTCATATAGTCTAGTTTCTCAGATTTGATAAGTATGTGAATTTAATTAAACACAGAGAAAGTCTGGTTGTCTATACTACGTCCAGTGACTCAAGACTTTAATTTATACAAGGCAACAATTAATATATTGCAGTCTAAAAAGCTGTCCTGTACATGTATAATGTCCTTCTCTCTACTTAGCAGTCTTTTAAATTTGTTTGCATTGGCTAAATTAATGATACTATCAGTAGAATAACCTTTAACCCACGCTGATAATTTAAAATATTTTCCAATAAATTGATAATGAAGTCTCAAAAATGATTCAAGAATATATTTATCTAGCTATCTAATTATTACCTATCTATATATCTATCACATATCTCTCAATCTCTATCTATAATCTATCTATCATCAAAGATATATTCATGGAATGAGGGCTAACACTTAACCTGTTCTCTAATCTGAGAATAATGACATGGCCCTACTTATGACATGGCCCTACTCAATCATGCCATTGTGAAGAGATTATGGTATATATGGGTCCTACAGCAAAGAGTAGTAAAGACATCAGATGATGCCTGGTTATCAGTCAGAATAAGAAGCACACCAACCTGTGTGACCCAAGTCATAAACAATAACTCCAAACCGAGCGGAGGGAATGGCATCAGTTTGTGGAGGGCTGTGGACGACAATGGGGGAACCCTTTTGATGCAGTGGGAAGGCATTGGGCCACTAACCAATGGTAGGCATTTTGAAACCATAGGTTCTGTACTCCTGTGAACAGTTGCATTTTCAGAAACCCCAGGGGCTGGTCTACCCTGCCACATAGGCTTCCTCTAAGTTGGAATTGATTTGATGGCAGTGAGTTTGGTAGTTTATGGATGAGAGTGGAAACTCAAAATCCATTTTCCGTGTCCCCACTTGGATTCAACATCTGGTGAATCCCTCTGATCATCATATAAGAATATGAATATCCTTGCTATCAGACAGAGAGAGGCTTGTAGAGTATGGAAGATGCAGTTAGGTTACTATCAAACACTTTGTCATTTGATCTCTCATTTGACCCATTTTAAAGTTGCTTCAGTTTTTAGCATTTGCTATTTTCCTTTTGGTTGAGTTTTCTCTGCTTTATTTTGTCATTGTTTGGGAATTTGTTTGTTTGCTTCTTGATTTTGTTTTGTAAGCTGATTTCTATATATAAAATCAACTACAGGTTAATCCTTAGTGACAATAACTGGATTAACAATTATCTAGATTCATGGCAGGTGAGGTTAGGGGATAATTGGGACCTAACAATAAATATGAGAAGAAAGACATTGTTGCAAATTTGTGGTAATTATTGCACAACTTTTAAGAATATGATTAAATAAATGAATTGTATGATATGAAACATGTATGCTAATAAAAGGTCACATAGAGATGTATCTATAGCAGATACAACACGAATGCACACCTCTACATATTTTTTAAAATAATTTTATTGGGGGTTCATACAAACTCTTAACACAATCAATACATACATCTATTGTATGTGAAGCACATTGATACATTGGTTACCACCATCATTCTCAAAACCTTTATGTATTTTAAACCATTCTGCATCCCTTGTTCTGTTTAAATGGTTACTTCTTGGTGTATGAACAGATTCTTCATGAGCACAATAAAGTGTTTTGGAATTCTAAATCTTCACAAACTTATTCCTAGTCTGTTA
>PVJH01012816.1:0-62762 GCA_004026705.1 Nesogale talazaci | reverse complement strand
GCTGCTGCTGGATTTGAACCTCCAACCCAGTGGGCCACAGTCCCACGCACAACCACTACGCCACCAGGGCTCAGTCTAGATGGCAGTTTTTTTTTTGTTGTTGTTGTTGTTGTTTTTTCGGGGGGAAGCCTCACTGCCCTCAGGTGGTGGGAGTAGGAGGCCCAATCTTTGCTCCGTGGAGCTGGAATTGAACCTCCATCCCAGTGGTCCGCAGTCCTGCGCACAACCACTACGCCACCGGGGCTCAGCCTTTTTTGTTGTTGTTTTGGGGGCATCACTGCCCCTGGTGGTGGGAGTAGGAGGCCCAGCCTTGGTGCTGCCTTTGAACCTCCAACCCAGTGGGCCCCAGTCCCGCGCACAACCACTACGCCACCGGGGCTCAGCCCTTGATGGTAGTTTTTGACGTGTGATTTTTTCAGAAGTAGATCACCAGGCCTTTCTTCTGAGGTACCTCTTCTTTTTTTTTTTTCTTCGAATCACTGCCCTGGTGGGAGTAGAAAGTCCAGCCTTGCTCCTGGAAAGCTGCTGCTGGATTGGAACAGTCAACCCCGTGGGCCGCAGCCTCACACACAAACACTGTGCCACCGGGTCTCAGCTTCTTCTGAGGTACTTCTAACAGCCAAACACATCAACTGTTTACACCACTCAGAGGCTCCCAGAGGGGACGGTCTGTTTTTATTTTATAGATTCTCCCCTAAAGAGGGGTTTTTATACAGTGACCCCTTCGGCCCTTAATTTCATTCAGAGTTAGGACCAAGTCCTGTCAATGGTACTGGGGTGGTCCCTCTCCATCTGCATCCCTGTACTCCATCCACCCTGGCTTCTCTCCTGTTGCTCAGCTGAACCACCCACATTTCTCCCAGAGAGGTTTATTCAGGCCGTTCCTTCTGCCTGGCCAGACGCAAGCCCAGGGAATAGCTAACCTGTTCCACATCTTTTCCCAGATCTCATCAGTCTGTGAGGTTCATCAGACGGTGAAATCTGGCCCCAGCCTGCTCCCCGACTTCCTGCTCTCCCAGCTCTACCTTAACGCAAATCTTTTTTCTCCCAAAGCACCTGCCACTCTCCAACAAACAGCAGAATGTGCTTTGTGTCTCCTACCATGAGGTCCACACCTTAAGGATGAGGATCTTTTTCTGCTTTGTCCACTATGAGTCCCAAGTTCTTCGTCAAGTGCCTCGCACAAAGGAGATGCTCGGAAAATATTTGTTGACTGACCAGATGAGAGAAATGGAGCAAGTGACCGGCTGGGGGCAGATGTTGTAGACATGGGGGTGCAACCCAGGCCCTGTGGGCTCCTACAGAAAGCACTTCCCCAGTCCCAGAGGGTGGCTGAGACCTTCGGAGGGCCTCCGGAAGCCACCCAGAGAAGGATTGGACTGGGCTGTGAGGGGTGGTGGGCACTCTCTGCCGGCCAGGAGGAGAAAGGGAGGCAGGGAAGAGCCAGAGAAACCCTCCGCCTGGCTGGTTCACCTGGGTGAACAGGGGGAGCCTGGAATACCTTGGCTAAGGAAGAGCAGGGATTTCAGGTCTCTAGCTCAGATGGGGACCCCAGAGGAGACGCCCTCCAGCTCTGTCGGACAGCACCAGGTCTTGGCACAAAGAGAAGGACCCAGGTTCCACTAGCAGGGAAAAGCGCTGTTCTCAGCCATGTCACATGTATTGCACCCTCTGTGTGGGTATTAATGAATTCAATTCTCCAACCACTCGGTGAGACAGGGTTTCTTCTGATAAGTATTTCCAATGGGGGAACCGAAGCACAGAGTCACACATCTCGTGGGTGGCAGCTAGAATTATTTCTCTATCAAAAATGGGAGTGTTGGGGCTGAGCCCCAGTAGCGTAAGTGGTTTAGTACGGGACTGCGGCCCTCGGGCTTGGCAGTTCAAACCCAGCAGCTGCTCTTAGGAGCAGCACTGGGTAGCGCCCACGACCACCAGAGGCAGTGATGCCCCTCCCTCCCCCCCCAAAAAAAAACCCCCAAAAATGGGAGTGTTTTGGTAGACATTTCAATGAGGATTGAAACACACACGAAGTGCATATGGTCTCAAAGAGCCCACGGTACCCACAGGTGTGAAAGGGACAATATTGGGAGTGTGACATCTTCTAGCAGCTAGCACAATTCTGTACCCAGGTGAGGAGAGGGTGCACAGGGATGTGATTTGCACGCAGTTCCCTGGACAGTACTATCTCCAGTCTATGTTTCTTTCTATCTGTGTTAGTCTCAGGAGACTAGAGAAACAAATTCATGGACACACTCATATGTGTATAAGGCAGAGGTTTATTTATTCATTCAACAGGACCAGTTGAATATAGAGAAAACATCCCATCCTAATCCAGATCAAGTCCATAAGTCTGATATTAACCCATATGTCTGATACCAATCTATAAAGTCCTCTTCAGACTCACAAAACACATGTAATGATGCTGAATACAGGATGCTCCCAGGCCAGTAGGTAGAAAGTATTGTGGATCCAGTGGCGTTGTAAGTATTCAGTGCTGGCAGGGGTTTCTATATGGCTTCTCTGGCTTCAGAGGTCTAGTTGCATCAGGGTAGATCCATCTGGCTTCTTCAGCTCTGGGCACTAGCATAGTTCCATGTGTCTGGTCAGCTGCAATGTCTCCCTGGGAGTGAGCAGAGAGAGAGGTGAGTGCATAGGAAAATGCTCGCTCGGTTTGAGAGTCTGGGCACCATCTTTCATTTTCCTGACAGGGGGGCAGCTGCTGACCTGCGGGAAGGTGCCAGGAGTGGGGGCCCAGCCTGCCTTAGCTTAGCCCAATTATTCCAGTCTTTACTGATAAAAAGGGGTTTGAGATGTGATCTGATTACCTCCTGTGGGAAGGGGCAAAGCGGGAGGGCTTTGGGCTGGAATGGTTTGGACCAGTCTTAGCAGGCAGGGGGCTTCTTTGTTAGCGGTGACCGAACCCAGTGCACAGCGGTTTTGAAGGGTCACCTGTGCCGGGATGTGGGTCGTTGCTGCAAGGAGGTGAGAGACTCCTAGGTGGAGTCCATGAGCAGCCGGAGTTGTTGGCTAACGTTTTGTGTGGGCGGTGTGCTGCGCCCTAGTGGGTGAGTGTGCAGTCATGAATGGGAGTGAGCGAGTGTGCACCAGTGAGGGTGAGTGGGCATACGGGCGTGTGAGGGCGCGCAGGCACGTGTACGCGGGCAGCTGAATGACAGGGAATACAGGAGAAGGAGAAAGTAAACGGGGGAATGAGCTGCTGTAGGGGATCCAGGCGTATGAGGATGAGCTGGTGTACTAACAGCTAGGTTATGTCTGCAAACTGCACGTGGAAAAAGTTATGTGTATCCTGATTTGCGAAGCAGCAGACCAGCTGTGGTTGGACAAGGAGGGGATGGAAGAGGTCGCTCCAGTTCTCTCCTGCCGCTGCATGAACCACACCCACCTCCTGACTCCCTGGAAGTGTTGTCTCTCCCGCCTACCGGTCCTCCACCCTACTCCCTACTGTCTCCTGCAAACCTGAAGTCTACTCAGCCCTTCTCAGCCTCTGGTTCCCTCCCTGAGGTGACTGCACCTCCAACACCAATCCCTTCCCTGGACCCAAACCTGTCAGATTCCCTGGAATCTCTCTCTCTCTCTTTCTCTTTCTCTCTTCCCCTTCCGAGCTCCCTCCCTACCTGGCTTCCTCTTATGCTGGTGAAGGGGGCTTCCTGGGCCCTGCCCAGAGAGATAAGCTCCTTGGAATGCTGGAAGCAGGGGCTTTGAAGTCCAGCAGGTCATCTGTCTCCCTCATAGACTGGAGAGGGGAGTGGGGGGCTGCCTGACTCAACCCAGCCCAAATGGTTGTGGTGTTATTGAAGGGGCTCTTCTAACTCATGTATCTGTGGTGTCCGGAGCTGTACAGTCGGCCCGGACTCTCAGAGACCAGATGGACAACAGAATGGACACTGCCCGGCCCTGTGTCTCCTCGGGGTTGTGGTGTTTGAAGCTGTCATTGCAGCCACGGCCTCAGTCCATCTCGTTGATGGCCTTCTTCTTCGTCTGGCTGCCCTTCGACTCTACCAAGCATGATGTCCTTTCCCAGGGGTGGGTCTTTCCTGACAACGTGTCCAAAGTACATCTCACCCTCTTTGCAGCGATCTGGCAGTCCTGCTTCCAGATGGATCTGTTTCTTTGACTGGCAGTCCGTGGTACTTTATCCATGTTTATTATCAGGATCACGGTGCAAATGCACTCATTTTTTTTTTCATCTCTATTCCACATCCGACTTTCAAGTGCATGCGAGGTCATTGAAAAGACCACGACTTGGGGGCAGAGCCCCGGTGGCGTAGTGGTTGTGCGCGGGACTGCGGCCCACTGGGATGGAGGTTCGATTCCGGCTCCCAGGAGCAAAGGCTGGGCCTCCTACCCACCACCAGGGCAGTGATGCCTTAAAAAAAAAAAAAAAAAAAAAGAAAAGACCACGACTTGGGTCAGGTGCACTTTAGGGCTGAAAGCAACATCCTGGCTCTTCAACACTTTACTGTACCGGAATTTAGGTCCAGAGATCCAAGTGAATCATTGTTTAGCAGTGGCTCTGCCCTGATGTGGCTGTGTCCCATTGAAAGGCACCGAGCAGCAGAGTTCCCATGATGGGTGGATGCTGTTTGATCAGCCCAGGTGGTGCCAGCCAGATCGCAGGATCCTAGAGAACCTCTGCAGCCAGCAGGGACTCGGGGCGACACTTCAGCTGGAGAAGAGCCTGTTTCCCTACAACTTTGTGTCGCACATTTATGGCATCTCTTGGAGATGTCCATCTAGAGCACTAGCCCCTGGTGGTCCCCGAGAGGCGGGTTTTCTAATGCTATCTTTTCTGTTCCATGTGTTCTTCTGCCAGGAGAGGTTTGGAACTGGGATGGAACTACGGTTCCTGCAGAGCAAATCACTCTCTTTGAAGTGAGAATTGTTTTCTATTTGACCCATGGGGTCCCTTTAGGGGGCCTTCCATGTCTCCCCGACAAAGTCTTGCCACGTCCTGGGGAACTTCTTTGCATTGGGGAATGAATCTGTTGCAGGTTCCTGCTGCATTCTTCTTGCTAGTCCTGGAACCAGCGCTCTGGGGGCTGGGAGACGACTTTGG
Organism: Nesogale talazaci; assembly: GCA_004026705.1. Classification (NCBI taxonomy): domain Eukaryota; kingdom Metazoa; phylum Chordata; class Mammalia; order Afrosoricida; family Tenrecidae; genus Nesogale; species Nesogale talazaci. The sequence continues at coordinate 57,682 of PVJH01012816.1, read as the reverse complement.
GGTGTCCGCCCCGAGGCTCTGGCTAGCCAGTTCTGCCACCAACTTGGGCTCGCTCCTGCCTCTCCTTTGAGCCACTCTCCATGTGAGCAATGGGGCGTCCGGTTCCCCCTGAGCCTCAGGTCCTCCTGGCTTATAGCATGACACCAACTCCTTCCCATGCAGGGGAAGCTGGGCAGGTCAGGGCTCCCCCAAGGGAACAGTAGAAGTCTGAGTGATACCAGGTCTCTTAGACTCATTGGAAGAGATTGGAGGGGGCCCACTTGTGGGTCCTGGGAAACCCAGGCTTGGGACTTCTCCCTGGACTGGGATCTGGCTCCAGTTTGGCGGGCCGGGGTGGCACAGGTCAGATAAAGACAGGATGGCCTCAGGCTCAGCCTCAACTTTGGCTTGAAGTTGTTCTGCAGGGAAAGGCGTGGCTGCCCTTTTGTCCTTTACAGTCAGCCTCCCAGCAGCGGCCAGGTCCTGTTTTCCCCTTTACTTTAAATTTGGTATTCTTCTTTTAATTAGTCTATTTTTTTTTTTTGGTTTGTTTTTGTTTTTTGTGGGCATCACTGCCTCTGGTGATCGTGGGCGCTACCCAGCCGTCACTGGATTTGAACCGCCAAGTTCACGGGCTGCAGTTCTGCACTCAACCACTTACGCCACCGGGGCTCAGCCCTAATTAGTCTATCTTTAATTTGAGAAAAAAGCAACATTGGGTAGCCATGCGCGGTCTTGAAAGAGTTCTCAATTCTTGTCACTGAGACTTGTAAGCAATTCTGTAGCTTCAGTCTGTATCTGTTTTCTTCTCTGTGTGCTGGGTAGTCTTTGGCTTTCACCAGCCAGAAAGCAGCAAGTATTTGTTCTGTAATTTCAGCTATGTCTTCCCTAACAGCGGCACATTTTTGCTGCAGAAGTTGGGGCCCACTTGCTCTGCCTTCTGAAAAGAGTTTCAGGTTTCCTCAGAGGTGGAAGAAGGAGGAGTTGCAAACAGCAGGCTAGCAATTTTTCTTTGACACCAAGACGTCTCAGCAAATGTGAAACACCAAGTACCCGGAAGGTGCATCGAAGCGGCATCTTGAGGGTTCAGTTTGATTGCTTTCTGAAAATCTTCCTTGCTGACATAGGCGATTACAATTTTAACCTTGACGTCTTCATAATCGCCAACATCACAAACCCGGATTGCATACCCCTTTGCTTGTACGACGTTAGCAACTGATACAGCTTTTCTGTTTCTTCCCTTTCATACAGATAACCGGCTTGTTCAAGTTCTTCCAGAACAGAAGGGCATAATTATCCTTTGACTGCAGCATGTACCACAGCAGCCTGAGGAATGTCCTGGTAGGTTTCAAAACCCAAATAAGACAGAGCTGGAAATAAAAGGCCTCTTTTATTTTGCTTGGTTTCCAACTTTGCAACAGTTCCTTGGTTTTCAATCACGAGCCGGTCGCTCTCTGGGTGCCTGTCAAGTAGAACAAAGTAAACACTGTCCGCAGACATCCTGGATGCTCCACTTCTGGTCCCTAAATTTGGTGTTCTTCGGAATTGAAATGATAACATCAGACTTGAAGAATCTCCTTCTGCAAGACTTGTGAGAAATACACCGCTTCCAAAAGTTTTCAGCTTAGTCTTTTTTGGCATTTACTTGCACGTCTTTGAACAGCCTTTGGGGATTGTGACTTCCTGATTTTTTCAGCCTTAGGCACAATTGGTTGGTTTTTCACAATAGAAGGTAAAGGTCTAGCCGCTTTCCCTCTGCCCGCATAGACTGTGCCTCATCCCTCCTCCTTCCCTCGCCCTTCACAGATACCTCCGCCGGCCTTTGCTTGGCGCAGAATCCCGTGCTCACCTTCTTCCGACAGTGTAAAGTGTCCTGGTGGTATCGTGTTGATGGCTGCGCGCTAACTCCAAGGTCAGCAGTAACCACCAGCTGAGCCCACCAGGCAGGAGAAGAGTCTTTCTACTCCTGGAAGGAAGGAGTTCCTGTCCCAGGCGCCACGAGGAGCAGTTCTACCCTGTGCTAGAGGGTCGCTGTGAGCTGGGATTGGTGGGATTCATGACAGAGTGCGTGGATTGGTGGGATTCATGACAGTGTGCGTGGATTGGTGGGATTCATGACAGTGTACGTGGGTTGGTGGGATTCATGACAGAGTGCGTGGGTTGGTGGGATTCATGACAATGTGTTTGGATTGGTGGCATTCATGACTGTGTGCTTGGATCAGATTTTGATGATGATAATGTAAATCTTTTTCACCTCGGAGCTGTATCATCTATGATGGCCACTTTTCATGGTCTATATAACTTTTGTTTTACAGAGTGAATAGCTGTCCTGGTTTGTCATTTACGCAGCTTTCCATGACGTGATCAGAGTTCAGCCTCGTATTCTCTAACTAATGTCTAAACCTTTCCTGGCTACACTCGCCAGTCTACCAACGTGATCTTCTGGAAGAAACCAACCTCCCTGAGTCTTGGGACCACTCCAGTCTCGGCCTGTATATCCCCTGGAGGTCTCCACTCCCTTTCATGACTTCAGTTTCCCCAGACCCCAGTTCTTCCTTGGACAATTAGGTCCTTGGGTTCTATTTTCATTAAAAAAATCCAGCTTTTGTTATTGAACATGTTGCAAACAGCCCAACACCCCTGCTACCACCAGCCTCTCCTTCTTTGCCCTCAGCTGGGTGGCAGGGTGCAGGGGCACCAGCAGCTTGGGCAGGCCCACCAGCCCCTCCATTGCAACAAGGCTTCCATGCTGACATTGCCTGGGGCCTTGACGAATAAGCCAGGCCAGCGGGGGCTGCCCTGACAGCCTCTGGTCACCGTGTCATGGTGCAGGATGAGGCCCCCTAGACGGATGTGAGCTCGGAGGTGGAGGCTGTGGTGCTGGGTGCCGGGTGCCGGGTACTGGAGTGTGGTGCCTGCCTGTGGCCCGATGAGCGAGCACGTCCTTCAGCCCCGCTCGGCCTGAACTTCTTCGGGGAAGCGCCTGCGTGCCAGCTGAGAACACAAGAGGTTCGGGATGTTTCAGAAGATTATTCCGGGGCTGATGTCGGCCCTCTGTTTTCTTTCCCATTTTGGGAACTCTCACAGTGGTCTGTCAGTCCCCTGGGCAGGCTTCGATTCTCTTACTCTTTCTCTCTGATTTTTATCTTGTTGCCTTTGCGGTCTGCTTTTGTGACAATGTAAAAAGTGTTTATAGTCCAGCTATTGATGGTTTCATTTGTCCTTGTCTCGAGAACTCTATATTTGCTTTTTTTTTTTTTGAGGGGGGGCATCACTGCCTCTGGTGGTCGTGGGCGCTACCCAGTGCTGCTCCTGAGAGCCACCGCTGGATCTGAACCGCCACGCCCGCAGGCCACAGTCCCACACTTAACCACTTACTCCACCGGGCTCAGCCTATATTTGCTTTTCTGATATCATTTTCCCTCTTTGCAGCATTCCTGGATGCAATATCAGTCACCGTCGAAGACGACCGAGGGTAGCTAGTTGCCTCCCTGCTGCTCAGCCCCCCCACCCCCGCCCCTAGAGAAAATAAATGAATTTTCTCGTAGTCCCAGAGGCTAGAAGTTCACATCAGGGGCCACGGGGTGTCTGTTTTTCCCTGTTGATCACCCGGGCATGATTTAGGCCTTTGACTTATCGAGGGGCCTAACTCCGTCCGTGGTGATATTTTAGGGTCTGCTTTATTCGTTCTCTTTCATGTGGAGGCTTCCTCCAGAAGTCCCATGATCCTTGGCGGTCTGGAAAATGCATAGCAAGGGCTCCCATGTCAAGGCTGTTTCATCAGGGAACAGCCAAGGATAGTATCTCTGGTCTTTCCTCTTGGGGTACCGTGGTACCCAGAGAAAGCTCTGTCAGTCTGTCACCTGGAGGATGGAGGTCTGACTTCTGGAATTCTGGGAACTGGGTTGGGGCGAGGACAGGACCTTTCAGCTTCTGTACGTCAACAAGCCCTGACTTAGGACTCACTTCCTCAATGGTGTCTGGGGAATAAACTCCCAATCTGCTCTCTGTGTGGCGTGGGGCACCTGCCATGCTTCGGAGAGTAGAGGGAGAGGACATGGTAACCAACTGCTTCAGAAACAGACTCCATCACTGCTTCTCTGGCCGCCCTCCCTCCACCTCCCCGCCCAGGCATCAGACGCAGCACTTGCAGAGTCTTCTGTGTCACCTAACTAGGGGGACTCTCAACTCAGTTCGTCACAGGTTTGCAATTCAGTGGAGTGGGGTTGCTAAGGGGTTAACCGCAAGTGCATCTGTTCTCCAGTTTCCAAAATTTTGTGGTTGCTTCTTTTTTTTCCTGATTCATCCATTAAAAAAAAAACCAAACACACAACCCAACAAAACAACACCTCTATTGCCATTTTAGTGGGGTTTGGAAAGGGAGCCAAAGTTGATACATCCTGTGTGTCATTCACCAAAAGACCTTTTCTCTCCTGAGTGTGTGACTTTGAGATGTCATTCCCACGGCATCGGACTCACCCTTTCACATTATTCGATGGGTCTTTCTGATCTGTTTGCAAAATTGTGTAATCGTCAACACAATCTACTCCCAGGACACTCCCTTGTTCCCCCAAGAAACCCGATATCCATTAGCAGCTATGTTAGTCCGGGTTGATCAGAGAAGCGAATTCAGCGACACAGACCAGATCAAGTCCATACGTCCGACATTCGCCTGTATGTCCAACATCAGTCTATAAAGTCCTCTTCGGACTTATGCAACACATGCAATGGTGCAGAGTGCAGGAAGATCACAGGGCACTGGGTGAAAAGCCTTGTGGATCCAGTGGTGGTGGAAGTCTCTCCGCTCGGTCTCCACAACGCTCTACATTTCTGCGAGGCTCTACGTTCAGGGTAGGGGCCACACAGAACTCACAGACAGTGCTCAGCCTTAGAGGGCTTATGGTGGAAGTTCACAGGTTCCAGTTCCGGGGAGAAATGCTCAGAATACAGTAGCTCAGTCAGAACACGTTAGCCAAGTTACTTTAGGGTTCCGGGTAAGTGCCCGAAGGTCATGCCACTCTGCTGTAACCTTCTAATCCAGCTTCGTGGGTTGGCAAGTCCAGCTTCTTGAGTGAGGTGCCCAGAGCCACTCCACTCATTGCAGCTGCTCTGCAGGCCCAAAGTCCAGTGCTCTGCTCGGGCTCTGGCCCCTCCTTCTGCTCCTCTGGGGTCAAAGTTATCTCCCGGATCAAGGGGACCTCCCGAGGATGTGCCCCATGCCTGCCTCTTGCTGGTAGTATGACACACAGACCTCCCATCTCCACACACCCGCTCGCTTCAGAGATGGTTCATTTTGTACCCAGCAGGGTGGGAAGCACAGTGAATCCTGTTCCCAAGCCTTCACCACTGAATCCTAACAGCGTCCTCCCATGGCTGTCCGGAAATGAGCTGGGGCCACAGAGACTCTGGCAAGAAGAACCACACTCAACAGTCCCCGATATTAAGAAGTACAATCTTCCAACGGCTGGATCTCAGGCGGCACCCACCCCTGTCCCTCTCTCTCTCCCGGCCTGCCCGCCCTCCATTCCCTTGTTGAATTCCCAGCACACGATCTGATCATTTGAGAGATAGAGACATGAGTGGCTGAAAACCTGGGCTCCCCCACTCCCTCTCCAGTCCCAGGTGGGAAGTCTCTCAACAGTGAGTGTCCCTGTCCGTGAGGAAGGTAATGGGGTAGGAAACTCCTGAAGGAGTCTCTGCGGGCAGCCCAGGGAGCGCAGCCCCCATAGAACTTAGCACAAAGGTGGTGATTATTGACCCCACACTTGGAACCCCAGCCTCTTTGCTCCATGACCATCAGAGATCAGAGGACGCACAGGGGACCCCTTACGTCTGGGATGCGGGCTTCACTGAGGCAGAGGGATTGACTTGCTGGGCTCACAGCCTTGCTCATTTCTCCACGGGGGAGGAGGAGAGACAAGGCATTTTCTGCTTCGATGATTTCCAGTCAAGGGTATGGAAATTTGCCTGCTTCTCAAAGTATCCAAAGAGCCCGGTATTTTCAGAGGTCTGCCTAGAAACAAGTGACGAGCACCCCGGGAGCCAATGGGAGGGCGCTGACATTTCCACCTGCCGGAGGAGGCCCCTTGCCCTCTGAGCCCCAGGAAAGCATTGTTGTCTAAGCGGGGTATTTCCAGCTCGTGGCTTTCACTTCTACTTCTCCCAGGTGGGCGGAGTGGTGAGCTGTGGACGAATCAGATTCTCCCTCGGCCCCAGCTTCAAGAGGTGCGCCCGGCCCCAGGGTCTCAGACACCAGGCAGCAGCAGCAGCAGCAGCAGCAGCTATTCCAGGGAAGACCAGAGACCAGGACCATGGACGACCAGCGCGACCTCATCTCCAACCATGAGCAGCTGCCCATGCTGAGCCAGCGCTCCCGAGGCTCGGAGAGGTAGGTGTCCCCTCCCCAAGGGCACAGGTTTCCCCAGGGCACCAGGACTCTCAAGACGGGTGGACTCCGACTCTGCCTCCAGCCCTCACCCTCTGGGCCTGCTCTGAGCCTCAGTCTCTCCACCTGTAAAATGGGGGGGGGGGGCCTCGCAACCCTCTCTTCAGTAGACACCTCCCTTCTGGAAGTCAGAAAAGCACAGCTCACACCGGGTCGCAGACCCCAATGGGGGGTGCTTTGTAGACACCCCGCCAGTTCCCTCCGCAAAAGGTGGGCCATGACTGGGTTCAGCAATGTTGCTGGGAGCTTTAGGCCAGGGGTTGAAGAAGCGTGGCCCTCAGAAGGGAAAGCAGAGATTCTCAACGTGGCAGGAGTGAGATCCAGGGGACGAGGGGGGTGGGAATCTGTGGGATAGGTGGAGGCACCTGTCGTCACAGGAGATGGGGGAGTTCATGAAGAAGGGAGGGACTCTGGCTAACTTTCTCGAAAGGGCCCAGGGTTGACACAGGCTGTGTCCCTCTCCTTCGCAGCAAGAGCCCTCCATCACCATCCATTGCCCACCCCCACCCCCCACCCCCGCCCCCACTCCTAGCCCTAAGAGAGCTTCATCCGCGTGCTGCTTCTCTAAAGAAAGCGCTGGGAGACAGGGTGCAGCCGCGGTACCCCCCACTTTCTCTGATCGCTCCAAAGTTAGTTGCAGTCTCTGGGGACAGCCAGTCAAATGTGATGTCAGCTGTTGCCAGGCAGAACGGAGTTTCTAAGTGGCGCTCAGAGAAGTCAGGTGGAGCTGGGTTGGAGGGGGTGTGGGGAGGTAACTAGATATAGGCCATTAAGGCAGTGGTCTCTGAAACCCCCCGGGGAATCCCACGGCCAGGCGTCCAGGTTCTGCTACTGCCCAAGTGAGCGTGCATGAATCACTGCCTCTCTGGGTCTCAGCTGTCACAACAGTGTGGCCACGCTGACAACCCCCCCCCCCCCCCCGGCCCAGCCGCTGCCTGCTGGGTATGGGACGCATGCTCAGTCCTCAGTCTCCGTTAGTGACTTCATTATTATACCCACGAAGCCCACATTGACACACGGCACAGGTAGGTCTGAACCCGGGGGTGGGGGGAACCCCTCCCTAAAGCAGCCCCCTTCTAGAACATAGTCGCAGACCTGGGGAGGTGGCGGGTTGAGAGAGAATGGCCCCTTGTCCAATTCTCACCACTTTTTCATGTTAGTTCCGTGACTGTTCCCAAACCGGCCTGATCCTGTGCGCTCAGGCCATTCTGTTTGGAGCCTTCTGAGAGCACTTCTGCCTGGCAACCTTTGCATCACGATCCCTGCGAGTTCTGATTGGCTCCTGCTTTTGATGCCTTTTATTATTGATTCAAGAATGAGGAAGTCGAAAGAAGGGGTTTAGGGTGGGGGTGATAAGGCTTGGCCCTGTTCCAGGCCCAGGGGACCAGTTCTCAAGAGGCTGAGAGAGGAAGGAAGCCAGGTGCTAAAGTTAGCCATTAACCCTGAGAGTGGTAATAAGTGCTATTGATGAAGGGCTAAGTGCAGGTCAGGTAGGGCGCACAGGAACATTACTCTCCTCTTAAAAATGCTAACCCACAATGTTATTGATTTTCCAGTTCCTTTGAATCCTTGCAGGGTACAGCATCACACACGTCCCGCGGCCATGGTGGGCAGGCAGGCAGCTTCTGAAGGTGGTCGGAGCCATGGGCACCAGCCACCTTGCCCTGCTGCCCCTGGTGGGGCGGGGGGTGGTGAGGGGGGCACTGTGCTGGTCTTCCCTTTGCACGCACGAGCAAAGCTCTTGCCTGGATGGGATTCCGTTTCACCTCGGGCACAAGCAGCTTCCTTTTTTAAAAAAAAATTTTATTTTTGGAGGGCAAAAATTACTGCCCTCGAGGGGGAGTAGGAGGCCCAACTTTGCTCCTGGAGAACACCTTCTGTTTTTTTTGTTTGTTTGTTTTTTTAGGCATCACTGCCCTGGTGGTGGGAGTAGGAGGCCCAACCTTTGCTCCTGTGAGCGGGAATTGAACCTCCATCCCAGTGGGCTGCAGTCCCGCGCACAACCACTACGCCACCGGGGCTCAGCCGAACACCTGTTTTAAGAAGGGCTGCATGCCCCCTCTGGTTCCCGAGACCCTGTGAGAGCCAGCAAAATGGCCTGGCACTACCCGCCACAGGCCTCAAGGTGGCGGGGACAGTTCCTATGGTCACGTGTGGCAGAAAACCCTACAGGTGCTCGAACCGCATCGAGGTTGAGTGACTTGTCCATGGTCACCCAGAGTCACCCTCAATGGCAGCGAGCATTTTTGCATCACCATGCGAAGGAAGACCAGGCCCCCCTGGTTCCTTAGAAAAACCAAGAAGGGGAACTTGTGTTTCCCTCCTGTCCAGTTTCCTCCTTTCCAGGGTTCAGGCTTTCTGTTTCTCTCCTCCTTCCGGAATGACTTTCCTTTGGGCTTGGGTCTCCAACGCGTGGAGGTCTGGCAAGCCAATGAGAGAAAGCTGTGCCCGTGACGTCACCAGTTGCTGGGCAAAAGGGATCCCACGACCTCTCCGAAACTTCCTTGCTAGCTGGATGACTCATATGGTCAACACACTTGGCCACTGATTGAAAGGGTGGCGGTTCGGGTCTACCCAGCAGTGCCTTAGAGGACAGCCCTGGCAACTCGCTCGGCGTGTGGAAAACAGACCATCGGAAATCCTCAGACCCACGCAGGATGGGTTGCTGTGTGTGACGTCACCTCTACAGCCACTGATCACTGGCTTTCATGCTCACATATGAGATATGAGAGGGGACCGAGTTGAAGGCCGTGGGGCAGATGACCAATGGTGTCCTTGTAGCCCCACCCTTGGGGCGCGTGGGGGCAGGGACTCAGGAGTGCCCTCCACCTGCAGCACAGGTGCACGTACCCCCAAACACCTCCAGGCCCACAGAAGGTCTGGCCGGGGTCAAGAGAAGACACGCGCTCTCAGCCCCCCCTTCCCCTGGGGGATGGCGCCTGTTCGAGGTCCCACTGGGCTCACAATTGGATCCCGCTTCAAAGGAAGAAAAGCCCACCCAGACCCACACCAGCTGACATAAGAGGTCCCCGTGTGACAGATGAGGCAGGGGCGCTGGGCAGAGAATCTGGGGCAGAAGAGGTGCCCTGGGGGGCGGGGTGGGGCTAGTGTGCCCCCCTCCTAAAATACCACAGTCCCACTTCTCCTTTTCAGGGGACCACTGTCTTTGTCCTCCCCCTCCATCCCACTTCCCTTTCCTCTTGAAGTCTGATCTCACTGCAGGGCAGGGGAGCAAAGACCCCCTCCCTTGGCGGGCAGCCCTGATTTGTTAGGTACCGGGGGCACCTCCACCTGCACCTCTTCTTGCAGAGGTGGGGGGCCAGGGTCTGTCTCCCTCAGCACTTCCCTCAGCTGCCCTTGGAGCCCCGTGTGTGTGTGTGTGTGTGTGTGTGTGTGTGTGTGTGTGTGTGTGTGTGTCTCGGGCGTCTGAGCTGAAGGCAGTGCAGGCACATCCCCTGCTCTCCTGGCCAGCCTGCTGCTCTGGCTTCCTGCCCTGCTGACCCTCTCCCCTCCCCCAACAGCACATGCGGCCGTGGGGCCTTCTACACTGGCTTCTCCGTCCTGGTGGCGCTGCTCCTAGCCGGCCAGGCCACCACCGCCTACTTCCTGTACCAGCAGCAGGGCCGCCTGGACAAGCTGACCGTCACCTCGCAGAACCTGCAGCTGGAGAACCTGCGCATGAAGCTTCCCAAGCGTGCGTGCTCACCCCTCCCCACCCCGTCCCTCCTCCTCAACGGGAGACCGTCCCTCTGGCGGGGGACTCCAGGCCCTCTGCACTTGGGCTGGGAACCCCCACTTCCCTGGGCCCGTAACCCCACTCACTTGTCTGTCCCCACAGCTTCCATCCCGGTGAGCAAGATGCGCATAGCTGCCCCCATGATGATGCGCCCACTGTCCATGGCAGGCCTGCCCCAGGGGGTAAGGACGACTTTGCGTGTATGTGGAGGGTGATTCTCAGCATGAGTGGAAAGCAGGGGGGGTGAGGGGGCGGTGTTCCTGACCACCTCAGCAGAAGAGGCCTCCCCACTCTTCCCCTTAGTTGGGGTGAGGACCCGCCCCTCACAAAGTGCCTCTCCTCAGGGGCATCCCACTGTGCCTCCCCATTCTGACACCTCCTGGGCCACGCTCCCCACCAACTGTCTGCTCACAACATGACTTGCTATTGGCAGGCGGGCGGGTTGAGGTTCCTTTGTCCAGAGAAGTCCAGGGAGGGAAGGTCAAGACACTTTCTCAGGAGTTCACCTTGGAGACTGGCTGGTTGGGTGCCTGGGGCTCCGGACTGCTGCCTCCTGCTCTAGTCGTCTGGAGCCCTCAGCCTCCCTCCCAGAGCCGGTAACCCGCTGCTTTTCTTCTTGTAGCCCATGCAGAACGCCACCAAGTACGGCAACATGCCCCAGGACCACGTCATGCACATGTTGCTGGTGAGTGGGGGCCTCGGGCAGACATGCCTGGCTCGGGTGGGCGCCCACCCGGGTGCTGGGGCGCTGCTGGAGGACCCAGGCATGGCCTCCAGCATGATATAGTCCCGGCTTCCGTGGCTTGAGATGGAGACACCCTGATGTCCAGCGCTCAGATACTTCCCGCCCCAGCTTGGCACCTGAGTCTCAGCTCCCAGACTCTGAGCTCACCCTGAGGAGTACTTGGGCCCAGTGACCCCCCCCCCCTTGTGGCCCAGGGGGACCTCAGGTGTGCAGTTAATGAGGAGGAAGGACTGGGGGCCCAATCTAACTGGAGGAGGTTAAGGAAGTCTTCCTGGAGGAGCTGACATCTGAAAGACCAGTAGTCCACAGGGAGTAGTTGAAGGCGAGGGTGGGGGCAGGAGAGCACCAGCAATCCTGGGCCTGGAACCCCGGACTCTGAGTGCACCTTGGGTTCCTCTTGCAGAAGGCCAGGGGGCACGGGCTACGTCTTGTACCCTGCCTGCCAGGGAGCGCGTTTTCACCCTCTCTTCTCGCCCCGCAGAGATCTGACCCCACCAAAGAGTACCCGCAGCTGAAGGGCAGCTTGCCAGACAACCTGAAGCACCTTAAGAACACCATGGGGACCCTGGAATGGCAGGTCAGCAGCCTTCGGGGGAGTCGGGGTGGGGGAGGCCCAGTTCAGGACCCCGGAGACTTCCCACCTCTGCAATGGGCCTGCAGGGAGAATCAGTTTGTGGGTGGCCTTCAGACTCCCGAGCATCTGTCCTCAAGGGCAGGGCAGGCATGACCCTTTCCTTCCTGGCCCCGGCAGGCCTTTGAGGGCTGGCTGCACCAGTGGCTCCTGTTTGAGATGAGCAGGAACCCCCTGGAGGAGAAGCCCGTTGAGACCACAACCAAAGGTACAGCAGGCAGGAGCGATGGGGTGGCGGCCTTAGGGGCTCCTCCAGGCTCTTCTCTGGCTGTGGAGGCTGGAGCCTGGAGCACTCCCCACCAGAAGACCAGAGGGGCACCCCTTCCCCACCCCACTTCCTCAGCCCTCTTTCACTTCCTATCTCTGCTGCCCACTCTATCTTATCGCCAGACTCCCCTCTCTCTCTCTGTCCCCTGCTCTTCTCCCCCCGCCCCCCCCCTCCCCCCCGTAGTTCTGGAGGGTTCAGGGCAGAGGCCTTCTGGCAGAGGTGACTTCTACTACTGAAATGGTACTGTGCCCTGGGGGCCACACGGGCAACCCTCAGGGACAGGTCTTCGCCGGGGGCTTGTGCCAGGGCAGGGACCTCTGTAAGGCCGAGTGAGTGAGTGTGGGCAGTCCGCATGCAGTCTCCAATGGGCTGGACGCACGCCACTGGGCGCGTCTCTTCCCTGGGCACCTCTCCCGCAGGTCAAGGTCTTGTTCTCCATCACACAGTGACAGAAGACCCCTTGGGTGCCATCTCAGAATTTCCCGTGCAGCACCCCTAACAACTGGAGACCCCTATTTCCACTCAGGGAGGCTTGGTAGTGCAGTGGTTTACACGTGACGCTGCTAACCACCGGGCCAGCAGTTTGACACCGGCAGCAAGCAGCTCCTCGGGGGACAGAGTAGCAAGGCTTTCTACTCCCGCAGAGATCGTCTTGGGAACCCACGGGGCGGTTCCACTCTGCCCTAGAGGGTCAGCCAGCACCGACTCAGTGGCAGTGGGTTTGAGCTTTTCCTTCCTTGAAAGTCCCACTCAGGGGCCACTGCTTTCTAGCTTGCAGACTCACAGGCACAGTCCCTAACTTTCATGACCGGCGAGAGGTGAGCGCGCCTTAGGAGCTATCTCCCAGCGCTGGCATGAGCGAGCCAGTCACGCCCTTCTTGCCGGTGGCCCTCAGTTTTCACACCTGAGCTAGGGGTGGAGTGGGTGGGGCCACGAGGGCCGGCCGAACACGCTCACCGTGTCTTCACCGTGCCTGTCGCTTCAGCACTGACCAAGTGCCAGGAGGAGGTCGGCCGCATCCCTGCCACCCACCCGGGCACGTTCAGGCCCAAGTGCGACGAGCAGGGCAACTACTTGCCGCTCCAGTGCTATGGGAGCATCGGCTACTGCTGGTGTGTCTTCCCCAACGGCACCGAGATCCCTCACACCAGGAGCCGCGGGCGCCACGACTGCGGGGGTGAGCGGGGCCTGCCAGGGCACCTCACCCCTCCACCCGCCCGGTCCTCCTCAGAGCCCTGGGGCTGCGGGGCGTTCGACCCCTGCAAGGCTGGGGGTTCAAACCCCCACCAGCTCCTGGGAAGAACGAGGAGGCCGTGAGCTCCCAGGGAGGGCTGCTGTCAGTGGACATAGCGGCAGTGGGTTTGATCCGGGCACTCAGGGTGGTCTGGCCTCCCCGGCCCCTTACCTGGCCCTGCCTTCCTTCTCCGCTTCCCTGCCACTGTCCACTCATGCACCAGGGAGTAGCTGGACGACCCCCCTGCTTACCCCTTTGCCTGGCCTGGCTCCCACAGCCCTTCCCCTGGGCTCCCCAGTGGGGTGGGGGGTGTTTGTGTGTGTCAGGGGGGAAGCCATGGCCGCAGGGTTGTACTCATGTGCTGCTTCTCTGCAGAGCCCCTGGAATTGGAGGACCTGTCCTCTGGGCTGGGGATGACCAAGCAGGCTGCCTATCAAGGTAAGGGCCTTGCACAGATCCACCTCTGCTGGGTCCCGCTCCCTGGTGGGTGGGTGTCCGGCACAATCCGAGTCATGGCCACATTCCTGGGAGGCCACTTCACTGGTGAGGGGTGGGGGGCAGACAGTCTTCCCTGCTCTGAGGCAAGGACCACGGTGACCCCGCCCCATTTGTTTCCTCTCTCTCCATAGGTTACACCTGAGAACAGTCGCGGCTGCATCACACAGCCACTCCCGTGTGGCCACAGCTTTGTAGTGCTCCCCCCAGCTCCCCGGCTGAGTCCAAGCCTGTCTCCCCTCCCATATCCCTCCCTCCCCTCAGCCCCGTCAGACACTGGCTCTCCATCATCCTGGGACACAACGCATCAAGTCAGAAAAAATCCTCCCCCACTTCCAGTCCCCTCCTCCCCTCCCCAGCAGCACTCCACCAGAAAGCGAGTCTTTCTCCTACAAGCCCTTCCTCCGCCCACTGGCACAGCCCCGCTCAGCTTGGCTCTTGGGAAAATAAAGGTAGTGAGAGGAAGTGCCGGGTCCGCCTCTGCTGGGGATCGCCCTGCATGCCGGGCCTGGGGAGTTGTGGGCTTTGCAGACGCACTTGGTGTGCGGGTGTCCCAGGGAACACTCCCCAGTGGCTTAGCTGGATGGTGTCAACAAAGGGAAGGGCCCTGCTGGCAGATTTCTGGACTGCTCAAGGGACAGGGAGGGTGACCCCCAGTGAAGTCCCACCTGTGTAACATTCGGGCTTCTGTGAGTCCATGGAGAGCCCGGTGGCGGTCCCCTAGTCACGTGATGCCCTGGCAGAAAGATGAAGCCCCATACAGACCCGCAGGAGGCAGAATGGTGTGCCCACACAGTCACGAGGACCGGCTCCGTTGAGTCCCTGCCGGCGGTGGCATGTGTGCAGATCAGCCAGGGTGGGTTCTCCAGTCGAGGGTATGGCTGGACAGACGCCACAACGAGCCCCACTGCCTCCTGCTGCAGCAGGGTGAGCGCCTCCAGGGAACTGTGGTGCCTCCCTCTCCTCCCCCCACTCCACTGCTCCAGCCCCCAGGCAGATGGCTCTTCCTGCTACCCCTAGCTTTGGGCCCCCAACACAGCCGGCTCACCCACCCACGGTCTGCCTCTACCTCCAGAGGTTGCTTATGTTACACCTGATTGGCTAGTCTTCTATTGCGCCTGCTCAGTCATCCCCCCACCACCTCGTCAAACCACGCCACGCCCTTGCCCCCAGCTCAGACCCCAACTCCCACAGACGGTCCCAAGGCCCCAGTCTATTCCTGCGTACTCCTAAGCCCAGCGCCTGGAAACCAAGCATGAGTGAAACATGACTGTAGAGACCACCTCCTCAGGCTGCTCTGTGCCGCCTCAGGCCCTGGGCACCATGCTGGCAGACTAGTGCCTGCCCCTGCCAGTGAGCCGAGGATTGGACTCTTCGCCTCCAAGCTCCAGCCTGGCTCTCAGGTCAAGAGCCCGCCACCACCACAGTCTGCCCCGATGCACTGGCACTTGTACCTTGCGTTCAAACCTTTTATTTTCCAAGTTCTTAAAAAAGGAAAAGGAAAAGCCTAGGGTAAAGTGAAGGAAGGCAGTGGCAGCCTAAGCTGCAGCTGGGGGGTGGGGTCTAGGGATGCAGGGGAGTCTGAGGCTTTGAGCATGTTGACCTGCTCAGGGACAGGCAGGCCAGTTAAAAAAATATATATACTGTACACATCTCGAGGGTGTCCTGTGTCTGGGGAGGTGCCTTGCACACTGGGGGCAGCGAGGAAGGCCCCAGGGGCGGGCACACACCCCACACGGCCCGCCCCAGCTTGTCTGCAGGGCTGGTCGCCTTGACCGGGTGGCACGCTGGGCTGTGGGCAGTCTAGTTTCTTCTGGGGATGAAGGGGAAGTGACAGTTCAGTTCCGACCCACACAGAGGCAAGGTGCTGGTCATCACGCCAGTAGGAAGGTCCTGGGGAAAGAAACACCCAGAGTGAAGGTTTCCCGACTCCTCTGCGGCCAGGAGAGCAGGTCCCAACTGCAGGCGGAGTCTTGGGGCGCACAGGGCAGCTGCCGCGCCCGCTGGCCTCACCTAACACACATGGGGGGCTGGCTGAGCCCTCCCACAGCTACCCGCCGTTTGCTACCGCCGCTTCCACCCAGAAGCCCGGGTCCGGTGAAGAGCAGGAGCAAATGTCTCCCTTCCCAGGATGACACAAAGCTGCAGACCAGACGGAAAGGAACGAGATGGTGGGCGAGGGAGAGCCTGAGCCAGGCCTGACCATGGCACATGAGTGCCCAGTGCTGGAGTTTCTGGGCCTCTTCTGGACCCTTCACACCCCGCAGCCCTAACTCTGGCATTGCTGATCTGGAGCAATGGGGCCTTTCCCAGACCGCTGGCATCCTGTGGGTGCTGGAGCTGCCCTCCCCCTTACCCCACCCCCGTGTGTAGACCAGCAGGGAGGGGGTCCCAAGCCACACACACCTGCTGCTCTGCACTCAGACGGTCTGCTCTTCAGTCTTCTTCTGTGAGGGAAAGAGTGGAAGGAAGCTCTTATATCAGAAGCCCCTCACCCCGGGACACTGGTGCCCTCCCAGGGAAGCAGCAGGAAGACATGGCTATGTGCACGGTACTGAGGCCCAGGCCACACTGAGCCTTGTTGAGGTGCCTGCTATGCAGGTGGATGGTTTGGGGGGGAGGGACATGCCCCCAGCTGGGCAAACGCCTCCTACATAATGCTTCCTCTCACCTGGACACCTCTACGAACATCCCTCTACCTCAGAAAGGCCCCACCCAGGCTGCCCTACTCTCCCGTCACGGGCCCACCGCACTCGCAGGCCTCAGGGTGCACCCCAGGAGTGCGGGGGCCTTCTCGGCCTGCAGCGAGGGCTCAGCCGGCCACGCGTGGGATGGAGCTGATGTATTCTCTCTGGGGACTGGGCTTTGTGGCTCTCAGAGAGTGGGACAGCCACGGTCCCAGCGTGGCACAAGACGTGGGAGAGGCAGAGCCAGCCCCCTCGGGTGCTCGGATCACTGGCAGGCCTGTGCAGAGCCAGGCGCAGCGGCCCACCTCTCATTCTGCCAGTCAAGAAGCCCGGTTGCTATGCAACCTGCCCAGGGCGGGCAGTGCATGCAGTGTTAGGAAACAGGTCTGTCTGCGGAGTGGGGCAGCCGCAGCCTGAGCCTCGGTCTCCCCAGAGATCCTCGGAAGCCACTGACCTTTTTCTTCTTTTTCTTCTGGGGTGGCGGCGAGCTGTGGTCTTTGGGTGAGGTCCTTTTGGTTTTCTTCTTCTTCTCCTTTTTTTCTGAGGGGAGAGACACAGAGAGCGTCAACTGCAGACACTCTTCTGAAGGAAGTGGCCGGGCCACTGTTGGGGGGCCCTCGGGGGCAGGGATCCAGGAACCCTGGAGCTGGCTCCTCCTGGTGCGGGTCACCAGTCAGGCCGGCGAACACCGGCCAGTGGGCCCCTGTGATCCTGGCCCGAGAGCAGGGGCCAGCTGAGACTCCTGCCAGACACGTGGACACTACAAGGTCTCCTTTAAAGAACTCCGTGACACAGCCCTGCGTGTTTATAATGGAGATGCTTGTGGACAGCCAGGGAGGTGCTTGCTGGAGCCGCCCGACCGTGAACCTCGCCCCACCTATTCCAGACACCCGTGGAGCGGGTCTGACAGCCCGTGGGCACAGGCGGGGATGCCCGCTCCACAAGGGGCAGCCCTCGGTGGGAAAGACAGCCCTCCCTCCTTCGGTGCGCTGTGGCGCCGAGGCACGCAGTGGAGGGCTGGCACTCTCTGGGTCAGCGTGGTCTGAGCAGCCACCTGAGCCAGGTATGCACAGGATCGCCAAGTCAGGGAGGGCCACAGCAGCTACAGGGCTGTGGGGGGAGCGGGCACGGAGAGGGAAGGGAAGCAGCCAGGCTATGTGCCATGCGGCCCAGCACCTGGCCCCGCCACTTACTCTTGCTGGACTTCTCTTTCTTGCTTCCCTGGTCTCCGCCTTCCACCTTCGCTACGCCTGGAGCCCCTTCCGGCTTCTCTTTCCTCTCCTTGACAGTGCTGCTTGCTTTGTCTTGCTTGGATTTCCCCTTGGAAGTCCTGGGGGCCTTCTCGGAGGACTCGGCCCCTTCTCCACCCCCCGCCGCCCCCAGCTTCTTTTTCTTCTTGCTCTTGGGGGTGCCGCCGGCGGCAGCTGACTGGTCCTCCGACAGCTTCCGCTTGCGGCCTCCTCTGGCCTTCTTGCCGCTGTCCTGGGCACCATTGGCGGCCCTCTGCCTCTCCTGCTCCAGCAGCTCTGCCAGGACCTTCGCCACTGAGGCCTGCACGTGGGCTTCGCTCAGGGGCCAGGGCTGGCCCAGGAGGCGCTGGGCGATGTCACTCTGCAGGGCCCGCATCGATGCCGGGGGGCTCGCAGAGCCCTTGCTGGGCTTGCGTGGTTTCTGAGGCTTGGCACCCTCTTTTCTGCCTGTGGAGGACAGCACCACAGACAGCTCACGAGGCAAAGGCAGCTCCGTGCACTGGGTAAGGCCCGGTCACTGCCACAAACCCACTCTGCAAATGCCCCTCAAGGTGGGCTGAGGGACAGAAGATGACGCCAGGCTGAGGGGACACGCCTGAACCCACTGCTTGTACGGATGGATCCAGGGGAGCAGTGGGCCTCATTATGCCACTCTGTCCGCACCACAGCCCTTCCTGGCCAGGCCTGGGCACGGAGCACATGCGTGTGGCACTGAGCACGCAGGCTCACTGCCTGCCAGAAGGACTTCTGGTACAGCCTTTGTTTAGAATTGCCCACGCCTCTGCACCCATTTGGTAATTGTGTGCTGACGACAAGTGTAAAAAAACCTCCCACAGTCCCCTCTGAACTGTCTCTCGGGCCCACCCGCCTTGCAGAGGAGACGGGGGAGTCAGCGGCCATCACAGCTCATGGGTGGGTCTGACGGGCTCTGGAAGGGGGGCCAGCAGAGTGGCTATGGAGTGCCCCCCCTGAGAGGCCAGTGAGACCTCTCCATTGTCACAGGGCCAGGGGCTGCTCCCCAGGGTGTGGTGGACTTGGGGAGTGGGGTGGCACAGGGGCTGCAAGCCAGTTCCTGTGGAGGGGCCTCATGGGGGCCTGGTTGGTGGGGAGTGGGGCAGGAGCTGGCTGGAAAGGGCATGGAGGAGGTGGCTTGCCAGGCCACCCCCCCCACTGCCCAGCTGCCTCCATTGTCTTGCAAATACCATGCCTGCCTGCAAACCCAAGCCAGAGGGTTTGGCTTGGGTTGTCCCTAACCTCTGCAGGGCTATGATATTTGAAGTCCTGTGCCTGGGGCCTGAACCCCTACCTCCCTCCTGTGAGCCAGGACTCGAGAGGCAGGGTGGGTCGACTGTGACGCATATGATTCACACCCAAGAGGCCTGGGATCTTCTCAACATATTGTTCCTAGATTTATCCCTACAACCCATGGGACCTATCAGAACAAGCCGTCTGCTGTGAAGAAATGCCAGTGGGGGCAGCTAAGAGAGTCTGGGGTCTGGGGCCAGCTGAGACACCCCAATTCCCCGTGGTCTCAGAGCAGCAGGAGGTCCCTTTGATGTGCCCTTCAGGTCTCAGAGTGGGTGCAAGGTCCACTCAGGGGCCCTGGTGGCAGCAACAGCCCTGTGTCTGGTTGTCTCCTGTGGGGCCCAACTCACCTGTTTTAGAGGGAACGGCGGCCGTGCCTTGTTGGGGCCCAGCTCCAAGTTTTCGATTCAGGGTATCTTTGGTGGTTGGAGCTGGGGCAGTTGAAGAGTTGGGGCCTGCCCTGGAAGTGGCCTTTGCAGTCTGCGAGCTGTCCAGGTTGGACCCAGGACCCACGTAACCTGAGAGGAGAGACTGAAGAAGTCCAGGGTGAGAGGGGTCCGGGAGCTCCCACCCTCCCCTGGGCACACAGAGGAAGACTGGGGGCAGGGGTATCTCCTGCAATACTTTAATCAATACAGTAGATGCAGACTAGCACTTGCTATTCTTAAGAGGGACCTCCTTTGTTTGTTTAAACAATTGGCAGCATGTACCAGGCCAACAGAAGAGTGGGGAGCACCCTTCCGGGGTGGCAGGCAGCTACCTGAGAGGGCGCCATAGCCTCTTCCTTCTCTTCCTCCTCACTGGAATCAGTGGTCTCCTCCACCAGGGTCTCCTTCCTGGCGGGCACAGGAACTGCAGGAGAAGCGCGGGCTGGGTCCGGAGTCCAGGGAGGCCCCAGGGTGGGAGGCCCTGGCTTCGGTCCCAGAGCCAGCCATGTTGTGAGCCGAGGCAGAAGCTCTCCCCTCGCCCAGACCCCCCGAGCCTTCCCTCCGGCCCTCACCTGGCTTGTGGGCCGGCCTGGCCACAGGGGCTGCCTTAGTACCCTGTTCACTGTCTGAAGAGCTGTCACTGCTGTCCTCGCTGGCCTCAGAGGCCTTGGCTTTGGGGCGCCCCGAGGCAGTGGCTGTGGCCGGTGGGCCCTGGAGAAGTTTGGGAGTGTTGAGCTGGCCGGCTCCCTGGGCGAGGGCTGGGCTGCTCTGGGTACTCGGGCCCGGGGGCTTTCCGTGGGCGCTGCCAGCCTGAGTTGATGAAGAGGAGGACCCGGCGTCCATACAATGCACTCCCTCCACCCCTGGCTACAAGGGGAACTGACAAGCCCCCTCAGGCTGCACAGCCCAGGCCCAGGGAGGCTGTGGGGCAGGAGAGGCTGATGCACGGAGGGCGGCAGAAGGCCACAGCCCCGGGGGACTGTCCTCTGTGCACCTTCCACTCCCTCGTCGACCAACTCACCCCACTTGCTGGCTGGCTCCTGGCAGTGGGAGACTGGGCCTCACTGGCTTTCTGAGCGAGGACCTTCAGGGCAGCCTGGGTCAGCGGGAGGGAAGCTGGGTTCCTCTTAGTCACCTGTGGGTGGCAGGAGGCAGCCCTGAGGCGTGCGTGCGTGCTGGAGTGGCCCCACAAGGGGTCTCTCTCAAGCAGGTGGCAAACTTCTCCCTCTCCACAGGGCAGGGAAACCAACATGATGTGCCTCTTCGGGCGGGGGGCGGGGGGCACAACTCAGTTTGGTCACGTGAGTAGGAGCCCCTAGCTGGCGCACCCCGCTCACTGCTGAAGTCTGAGGAGCCCCCTGGGCACTGCGGGCAGTGGCGTGGTTTGGCTGTGCTTGGCCCTGGGACCCTAGGCCAGGGACAGGTCAGAGCTCTTGAGGACGAGGCCTGGGAAGTATGCTGTCATTTCCAGCACCCCCAGCACCGTTGTCTAAAGGACAACTGCTGTCTGGGGCATTTCAAGACCAAGAGGGACCAACGACGCCCTGGTACCTGTGTGGCTGGCACCTTCTGCTGTTTGCCTCCGGCCAGCCCTCTGCATTCCTCACTGCTGCTGGCCCCGGTCAGGCCGGCTCTGGGGGCAGTTGCTGGGTGGGCGGGGGGCACAGGCACCACACTGGTCCTCGTGACTGGAACGGAGCAGGCATGGGACACGCATCAGAACGCAGAACCCACAGGACCCACCCCACCCCTCCTACCCTCTGCAGCAGGGATGCCTCTTTCAGTCCTCGCAGGGGGGCAAGTATGTGGGTGAAACCTGCTTATTCCCCACCTAACCACAGGCGGCAGTCACCCAGCCACTGGGGCCATGGCCCTGGCTCTGTTTCCCTCCCCCCACAGTCCTCCAGGGGATCCCTTCTCTGCAAGCCACACCCAGACACCCAGAGCATGTAGGCGAGGAGCTGCTCAGGCACTGGCATGAGGGCTTCCCTGCTCCTGGGCGGAGCAGGCCGGGTCTTAAAGAGCTGTGCCGTCAGGAGACAAAAGGCTGCACACGGGGACACTGACAGGCTGGCCAGCCCGCACGGAGGCTCCCACACGCTCTGCGTCTTTCAGCCCGTCAGTCCACACACATCTTAGACCAAGTTCTAATGTGGAGCAGTGATGATTAACTGGGAAGTGAGATTCGCAGAGATAGGTGCTCTGTGTGTGTGTGTGTGTGTGAACATTCACCTCTTAATGGCTCCACCAAGGTCAGGCATTACTTCCACTCCAAAGACCCACCCGACAACAGTTACTGACTACCTCCTGCTCCTCCTGGTGGGTCAGTGCTCACAGGCAGAGCCGCCGCCCCAGCCTGCTCTTGGGTCCCACGGGGACGTGCGATCCCACAACGCCTTGACAAGGCCCCCAGGGACGGGCCTCACTGCCCACCGACGGCCCCTTGTGGCGCTCTGTCCCCCGCGTGGGTGGGGTGGCGCTCACCGGGAGGACTGGAGCACTGGGTGGCGGGGACCACGTCCTCATCCTCGCTCTCGGAGGAGGAGCTCCTGGCCGTGCTCTCTGAGGCCTTCCTGGAGGCGCAGGCTGGCGGGGCTGGCGAGGGGGTAGCAGCTGGCCCAGCTGGACTACGATTAGGGTCGACAAAAATCAGAGGGGGTT
Organism: Nesogale talazaci; assembly: GCA_004026705.1. Classification (NCBI taxonomy): domain Eukaryota; kingdom Metazoa; phylum Chordata; class Mammalia; order Afrosoricida; family Tenrecidae; genus Nesogale; species Nesogale talazaci. The sequence continues at coordinate 35,818 of PVJH01012816.1, read as the reverse complement.
TAATCACCTTGAAAAACAAAAACAGAACACACCCCCCCAGTGATTAAAGGCATGGCCTAGGAAGAAGAGGTGAGGGTGGGGGAAGTGACAAAAAGGGAAGGGTTCAGAGAGCCAGAGGCAGCTAGCTCCCCCAGGACAGCCCCCAATCCCCGCCCATGACCCCCACCCGCTGGGCCCAGCACAGCACTTCACAGCTCCAGAGGGCCGCCCATCGACCATCACAGTGGACTCCAGGCCAGCAGCCCCGCCCTCGCTCAGGGCACTTTGGCCCACCCACGGGCACTAGGAGCCCGTGCACTAACTAACACCACACGCCTCAGACTGCGCAGCAGCTCTGGCCATCTCACTCGGCTGAGCTCATTAACTGCAGGCCAGTGGGACCCCAAGTGGCCCTTGGCAGAAACAAAGGTCCCCACCCATCTGAGATGACCTTCCCTTTTTCCTGCCCCTGGCCTTCCTGCTAGAAGAGGACCCCGGGGATAGCTAACTCAGCTTTAGGCTCAGCCTGGCTACTGCTAAGAATGTCAGGGTGGTCAATGGTGCTGGGGGCTGGTCGGCGGGACCAGCGCCATCTAGCTCTCACTCTGGAGTGGGGCCGGGGCCAACAGCACACTGCAGGGCTGGGGGTGGCCAGAGGGGAAAGGCAGGGGCGATGGGGATGGAGTGGGTGATGAGTTGGCCCCCAGCGAACCACAAAGCCAGCAGCGCACACCCATGGGGAGAAAGGTGAAGTCCCTGCTGGGTAGGGAGCAGGGGCGGCCCCACTCTGTCCTGGGGGTCCTTGCTGAGCATGCGGTGGGTTTGGTCCCCCGAGGTCCAGGGGGAGGGGAACGAATGGAGCCGAGCTCAATGCAGCCCACAGGTGGAGGGCCAGCGCCCATCTGAGGGCAGGGCTGCCGGGCTCGGTCCCTGCCACCCTGCCAAACAGCCTCCCCCACGGCTGCTCCAGGCCTTCCTTCCCGAACGACAAGAAGGATGGGAAGTGGGAGAAGTCTTGCTGTTGGGGGGGCCGGGGAGGAGGGGGAATCTATATATATGTGAGAAGACAGAGGAACAGATTGCCGGGGACACAGAGGCAACGAAGCCACTGAGCAAACAATAGCGTCTCAGGCTGTTAAAAGCAGCTCAGCAGCAAATGCAGCCTCCTCCAAGCTCCCCCGGCCCACGTTCCTGCCGCACCCCAGCCTCTGAGTGGAGAGGGGACAGTGCATGCAGGGGCGGGCTGTGCAGGGCAGGGCAGAAGAGGCCCACCGAGGAAGTCCTGCCGGGGCAGAGGTGTCATGTGCCTGCTGAGCTCAAAACAGCCAGGCTGCACTGGCCAGAAGAGCGTGGGTCCCCATGGTGGTCCTACCTCCACTGAGGCTTGCTGGGGGAGGCCAGCCATCACCCGAACCAAACAGGTCTGGGCAGAGCAGGGTGGGACAAGGAACGGACACAGCACAAAGGCTGCCCCTTCTCCTAGTCCCCCCACCACTGCCTGGGGGCTGGCCAACAGACAACCGCTGGCAAAGGCTGGCTGTAGCTGTCTTCTCCAACACTGTCCTAGGGACAATGAGCTCACTGGGAACTCCTCCGGGGGACAGCTGTGCTGACCCTTCCCCAAGGGAACACCCAGAGCAAGTTTCTTCCAGGTCGCCCTTCTCTGACCGGACCTGAGGCTCTTGGGGGCAAGGCCTGGGTTCCCTCAGCATGGACCCTGGTGTGAGGCTCTTTCCTGCAGCTGCAGAGGCTGCAGACTGGGACTCTGTCACCAGGCTGGCAGAGAAACAGAGAAAGAATGGAGCTTGTCGATAGATGAGTGCTCAGTCTAGAAGGAGCAATGGTCACTGGCCTCATCAGGGGGCCGGGGCTAAGGAGCTAGAAGCCTGGAGCCCGGACAGTCGGCAGAGGCCGGTGATGCCCCGGGCTTCCCTGCCTCTCGCTGGGGAACGAGTGCTGCATGCCGATGCCGGCTTTGTTCAGAGGGACTCCAGAATCTTCGGGACTAACATACCAATTAAACGGTTCAATTTAAGCATGATGTTCACTTTAATTGTGTTAGTCCGCCCCCGTCGAGCCAGGCAGAGCGGCCCCCTCCTCCCAGCTGTTTGGATCCCGGCGCAGCCCACAGAGAAGCCCCACACTGCAAAGGAGGGCAAGGCGGGATGCAGCCAGCTTGCTTTCCTCCCCAGGGAATTAAGTCCCTGGAGTGGGGGTGGGGGCTGCCAGGGCGCCCACTGCAGGCCTGCCCGCTTGCCCAAACAGGCCACTCGATCTTGCTGAGCCTCACTCTTTTTCCAGACCCTTCCTCACTGGTGGTGGGGGTGAGCGGTACGGGGTTGGCCAGTAAGCCATCCCAAGAAGACACAGACCCAAGTCCCACGCACGGGGGCCCTACACAGGGGGTGTGAGGCGGTGAAACTTTACAGGAGCTGCCAGCTGTCTCTTGCCTGTGGAGCAGCTGATGGGTTTGAACCCCTGCTCTGCTTGCCTCAGCCCCAGAGACCCTGGTGCGTGCGACCGTAGTGTGAGCTGCTCTGGTCTCTGCACGAGCTCTGTCTTTCGTGGAGGCCCTGCTGCGCCGCTAACGGAACGACAGCCCAGCAGCCTCATGAGTGATGGGCGGTCTGAGCCCTGTGGGCAGTTCTGGAGTTAGAATCGGTGACAACAGGCAGACTTTCAGTTTCGGTGGCACGGTGGCTAAGCGCTGAGGCCAGTGGCTGGAAGCCAGGCGCCTCTCCTTGGGAGCCGTGGCGGGCAGCCTGTGTCCATAAAGACCAGGGCCCGTTTGCTTCGGCGGCACATATACGTAAAGACCGGGCCTTCTCTACCACGAGGACAGCTGTGAGTGGGAACTGACTCGGGCGGGTGCATGGTGCTGTCCCAGAGAGCGGCTGTGAGAAGGTCGCCACTGGGCGGCCTGTCCCGACAGAGCCAGAGCCGTCAGGCTGTAACAGTGAATGAGCGGGGCGGAGCTGCGTGCTGACAGCCTGAGCTAAGGCTGGGATCTGACCCTCAGCCGCCTGTCTGCCTCTGAAGCCTGAAAGGTCCACATGGAGGGCCTGCTCCCCCCTCCCCACCCCTCCCGGGGTCAAAGGCAGGAACGAGCTCTGCGAACCGTGAAGTGCTGTGACTGTGCGCTTTCCCATGGGGGTGGGTGGGGTGGGGAGCGGTGACCCTCGCCCTCCCCGGGAGGCTGACCTGGCCGGACGGCAGCTCCTCCTCACTGCTCTCGGGGGACCCGCCGGTGCTCTTCTCAGGGGGTGCTGGGGCCAGGCTCTTGCTTCTGGCAGGCTTGCAGCCAGCCTCCTTCCGAGGGGACACGATCTGAACAAGCACGTGGGGATGCGTGTGAGGGGCACGTGGGCTGGCCCCTGGGGCTCCAGTTCTCCCCATCTTTCTCCAGGGGGCAGTGTCGGCCGGCACACGCAGGCTCACCAGCCCCGAGATCCTGTGTAGCCCAGACCCAAACTACAACCCGAGGGGCAGTGCTGCTAGCTGAGGTCTGCAGAGAGGCAGTGACGGCCTGGGTTGCAGGAGTGAGCTAGTAGCCCACACAGCGCGCAGGGCTGGCTCTGACACTCCTGGCTAAGGGCACCCCAACATTGGCCACCCGCTCGCGCCAGGCCCTACATAAATCAGGGAGCAGAAGGCCTACGTGGTACAACAGTTAACGTGCCTGGCTGCTACCCAAAGAATCAAAGGCGTGGTCCCACCCAGGGGTGCCGCAGAAGAAAGGCCAGGTGGTCTACTTCCAGAAACCAGATGGAGCTCAGGTCCCCTGTGACATATGCCTACCACCACCAGCCCCATTAGGGGCCGGAGGAGGATGACTCAGAGAATGAAGCAGCACAGGAGGCTCTGGGCTGCCCTGTAAGCTCCTGGCTGGCGTGTGTCACTTCTCTGTGTGTCCTGGGCTCCTGCCGCAGCAGCAACACCCTGTGTCGTCCTTGCTAACAAACCAGCCGTTCCCTGCTCTCCTCACTGCGTGGCTGAGAGGACCTAGAAGGAGGCCCCGGGGTGCTGCCTGGCTCTCTAGCAGCTGCGGCAGGACGCCCTCCTGTGACGACCCGAACATAAAGGTGCATGGAAGTCAGGCCACCATCAGCACTGCGTGGTTGGCTACAGCCACCTACCCGGGGACCACCTGCCTCACTATATGCGCTCTTCTGAGCCGGGTTTGCTCCTGCAGCCCACGACAACTAGACTGACGAGGCCACCGATTTAAGGCTCACAGCAAGAGCATAACTGGGAACCCCTATGTCCTTGGTCTGGCACTCCACAGATGTCCCCATAATGTCCAGCAAGAAAACAACTGCTGCCTCCCCACAGGCGCTAGCTACCTACACCTCTCACCCACAAGCTCGACGACTCCATGCCATGGTGCGTGTGTTTTGCAGTGTGTGTGTGTGTGTGTGTGTGTGTGTGTAGGTGGGGGCGTCCCTGGCAGTATGCTTGCAGCTTGTCAGAAGTGGAAGGCCATGCAGAGAGGCACCGTCATGTCAGCTGCAGCAGATGCCTTGATGCGGGGAGGGGCGCTCACTGCACCCTGTCTCCATGGCACCCAGGCCGAACATTAGCTACCACCTGTCACCTCCACCTGCCTGTGCCCATGCACACAGAGGCAGAGTGGCTCCAGTCAGAGATGGCCGTTCTCTCCATTCTCCAGAGGCCAGTCTTCACCATTAGCAGGTGAACCCTCCCTCCCTGGGGGACCCCTCGACTGCCAGCACTTCCTCAGGGGCTCACAGTACCCGTACCGCAGTCCCCGCCGCCTCGGCACTCCCTGATGGTGGAGTCTTGGGGTTCTTGGCCGGGGTGGGCGTGGCTGGCTTAGCCTTCCAGGGTGCTGGTGTGTCTGCGCGTGCTGGGGGGGCCTTGGCGGACACGGGAGTGACCGTGACACCTGTTCCCGGGGAGGCCTTGGCTTGGGGCGTTTTCACAGCTGACTGCACCTAAGGAGAGATGCTCAGTCAATGACGCCTTCCCCGGACTTCCTTTCCTACCTGCCCGGACCCCCATTCTGATGGAGGAAGGGCAGCCGCAGGCAGCTGGGAGACCTGGCACCGGTAGCCACTTCCACAGATGGCCTCACCTGGGCAGAGGTCACAGCGGCCGCGGCGGGCCCCTCGCTGTCCGACTCCTCCTCTTCGCTGCTGCCCGAGGCTTCCTTGGGTTTCCTCGCCTGGTTGGCTGCAGGCCCGCTCTTCCCAGGCCGTGTCGGGCCTGCGCCTTTGGCAGGGGCCCCCCTGGTGGGAGCTGCGGCTGCTTGGGCCTGGGGGGCCTTCCCTGAGGGCTTCGCCTGGATCGAGGTGGGCAGAGTCAGGGGAGAGCCGGGGGGTGGGTGGAGACACACAGATGCATGGGCAAAGGAGCGGCGGCCTGAGGCATGCCTAGGCTCTGTTCACAGAGGTGCACACACAGGGCTGCCCACCTGAGCTGGCACCTCCTCTTCCTCCTCCTCACTGCTGCTGCTGCTCTCCGAGTCCTCTGCCTGGGACCCCCTGGCTGCTCCCGGCTTGGCCTGGGCTGTTCCAGATACTGCCCTCCCCGCGGCTGGGGTGGACACCTGGCCACGCGCCGACGCGGCACTCGTTGGCAGGCTTCTCCCGGGTGGCGGCGGCTTGGCCTGAATGGTGAAGAGATCACCGTGCCAGGGTTAAGCCAACAGTCTGGGCCCACCCACGCTCAGCCGTCCGCCTCTGCCTCAGCCCTCCCTGGCTTTGGCCCCACTTGCCTTGGCCGGGGACGCCAGCTTGGCTTGAACACCTTTGCCAGGGGCGGCAGCAGCTGTCCCTCTGGTGGCGCCGGGAGAAGCGGGGCTGGCTTTGGGCAGCGTTCTCCCCAGGGACTTCACCTGCGGGGGCAGGGAAGCCGGTGAGCACACACTCAGCAAGCAGAATGCCTGACCTGGAGCCTCCACAAGCCGCTCGCTCTCCACGGCCTGCACCCTTGCGGTAACACGGGCATAGCGGGAGGGGCATCCAGTGTGACTGGGGGTTCCCCGGGTGTGCACGTGATTAAGGGCTCGTAGCCCCCTCGCGGCCCAGAAGAAAGGCCTGGTGAATTACTGTGAACACCCAGACCCAGAATAGCCACCATCATACTGTGTCAGTTTCACTGACAGACACGGAATCCCTATGAGTCACTGCTTAATGTTTACCAACCACGGAAACCCAGGAACTCCCCCAACGTATGGAAAGTAGACAACCGCTTCCAAATAATCAACGAGACAGACACGAAACTACAATTCAAACTTTATGGGATGACGTGAGTAATGCCATTGTTAGAGGCAAAAAAATCATGGCTTTAAATAGTAATGTTAGGAAGAGTTAGCCCTTAGACATCAGGAATCAGCCACAAGCTAGAAAATGGGCAAATCAAGTCTAAGCTAAAGAGAGAAATCATAAAGAAAGGTATGGGAACCAAAGCCAAAAAGATCAAATGTTGGTTCTTTGAAAAGAATAACGTGGATACACTCTTCAACTATAGTGGTGGGAGAAGACACCCATTCCAAGTGATGAGAGAGACATCCCTGGGCTGAGCCCCGGTGGCATAGTGGTCGAGTGCGGGACTGCGGCCCACTGGGCTGGCGGTTCAAATTCAGCAGCAGCTCTCCAGGAGAAAGACTGGGCCTCCTATTCCCACCAGAGGGCCGTGATTGCCGCTCCCCCCCGCCCCCCCTCCTGCCAAAGAGAGACATTCCTGGGCTGAGCCCTGGTGGCGCAGTGGTTGTGTGCGGGACTCTGGCCCACAGGGTTGGTGGTTCAAATCCAGCGGCAGCTCTCCAGGAGCAAGGCTGGGCTTCCTACTCCCACCAGGGTAGTGATGCCAAAAAACAAAAGAGGGCTGAGCCACGGTAGTGTAGTGGTTGAGTGCGGGACTGCGGTTGACTGGCTTGGCGGTTCAAATCCAGCAGCAGCAAGGCTGGGTCTCCCACTCCTACCAGAGGTCAGAGATGCCTTAAAAATTAAAAAAAAAAAAAAGAGAGAGACATCCCTACAGAACTTACGGATGTTAACAAGACTACAGAGACTACTATGAAAAATTTCATGCCAACAAATAACAGACTCAAGAGGATATAAAAATGTGAAGAGATCAGTATGAATGAGAGATCCGCCTGGTAATGAAAAATCACCTCACATACAAAAAGCCCAGGCTCATACCCCTTGATGAGTGAATTTTATTCAACATTTAGAAAAGAATACCTTTCCTATACAAACCTTTACAGAAACTAATGAAGAGGGAATACTTTCCAAGTCATTTTATGAGGCCCAGAAGCACCCACAGAGCAAAACCAAAGGTATCAAAAGTAAGTTACAACATTCCTTACAAATGTGGATACAATTAGCAGACCAAGAACCATTGAGCACTGACCCCAGCAAAAAAGGGCGTAAACTCCAGGACCCAGGGGATTTATTCTTAGACAGGACCATGACCTAATACCTGAAAATCAATGTTGTCCTATTAATCATCACCGCAGCACAGAATTAGAAAGCCCTGTGACTCACTATCATCTTAATAAAGGCCCCAAACCGCAGGACCGTCAACAGACACACACACAGATATCCGACAAAACCGCCCCATGCTCCTACCAACCACCCCTCCACAAACGAGGGGCTGACGGGGATGCCTGGCCCAGACAGCGGGCAGCTAAGGCAGCAAACACTCCAAGGCCCCCGGATGGGAAGGGAAACAGTCAAACTGCCTGTATTTGCAGACATGCTCTACATGTAGAAGCAGAAATGCCCCTAGGACTGAGAGGAAATTTAACAAAGGTCACGGACAGGGGAAGACGCACCACACAGGGCAAGTCAGTCACTGTCCCTGGACCGAGTGTCTCCGGGCCAGCTCTCAGGGCTGTCTCCACAGGCATCCCACCCAGAATAATCTCTCCTCAACCTCTGGCACACCCACCGGGTCTGTGGGACACAGTCTCCATCCTCACGGTGCCTTTTTGAATGTGCTTGCTTGGGGTCTGGATTCCTCAGTGGAGGGATACTGGGAGCTGGCTGGGCATTGCTCAGTAATGACAGGCACCCTGCCCCCGCCCCAGCCCCGAGTCCTGAGCCGGGCAATTTGGAGCACTGCGTGGGACCCGGCAGGGAGTGCCCGCACCTGGAGGGGGAGGCCATGTATGACCTCACTGAATCCACACCAACCCCCCACCACGTGGGCAGAGACTCTCCTTATTTAACAGACTCCCATCAGCCCTGCCTGTGTCCAGAGGCTGTTCAGGGCGCCTCTGGAACCCAGGAGGCCCTCGCCTCTGGCAGGATCCCGAAGCTGCCCGCCCAAGGGGCCCTCTCCTCTGCACCCTGAGACAGTTAACAGCCCAGAGGTGTAATCATCTCAGGGGCTAGAGGGCGAAGGCTTACAGACGGAAGCCCTGGGCCTGGACCCTCACAGGCTGGCTGGGAAGGAGCAGGTCACCAAGCAACAGCAGAGCCGCAGCATCCTCCCCCAGACACCAGAGCGTGAGTCACAGGTGCCCTAGCGCACACAGGTGGGCGGCTCTGAGGGGCGACAAACCCTTCAATGCCCCACCATGGGAAACCCGCCCGGGGCCGGGTCTGGAACAGGCCTGGGGCTTACAGCAAGGGGAGAGGGGGCTACCACGTCTCGGGAAGAGGTGCCCGTGAAGTTGAAAACCTCAGGAGAGGCACCATGGGATTACGGGCTGCACAAGGCAACAGTGAAGGGCACGAAACAAGACAAGCCAATTAGAGGAACGTGTGCTCTGGTGAAAAGAAGCGACTAATTGCTGAGTGGTTACGGAGGGGAAAATCGACAACTGGAAAATAAGCTCATGTGTGGGGGCAGGAGTAGGGGAGGGCCGGTCCTTTTCACAGGGCCCTCTTCCCAGCTGGGCACAGGCCCTGGCTAGTGTTTGAGAAGTGAAACCCACCAGCTTCACTGCCACTGTGTTGATGACAACTCAGAGTGACCCCATAGGACAAGACAGAACTGCCCTCTGCATCTCAGAGACCACAGTTCTCCGTAGGAGTAGAAAGCCTCGTCTTTCTCCTGAGGGGGCTGGTGGTTTTGAACAGCTGACCTTGTGGCCAGCAGCACAATGTGTAATACCCGCCCCCCCCCCCCCACCGCAGAGAGATGTCCAGTTTACAGAAGAGTGCACGAGGCCCCAGCATGCTTGAAATCAGCGAGGACATGCGGCCAGGTGCCCTGTCTTTTGTCCTACACTGCATCGAAATGTGCTGTTTGTGGGAATTCAGCGAAGCCAGTCCCCGCCTGGCCTCTGCATAGGCTGGCTCCCCTGCAGGGAACACTGCCCCTGCCCCTCACTTGGCCAGCTCTACCAGCCCAGAAGTGCAGATGCCATTTCCTTCCCGAAAGCTGAGATCCCCTCCCCTGCCTCACATGGGAATCAGCCTGCAGGGGCCTAGCAGCACTGCATCGCTCTGGAAGCCACAGGGTCCCTGCAGGGCTTCCCAGGCCACCCAGGGGAGCTAGGAGCTGGCAGGCAAAGCTGCCCCTGAGCAGACCAGACCAGCCCACCCTCGGCCTCCTCCCAGGCCTCACCGGTGCTGCAGTCACCGTCCCAGGTTCCTCCTCGCTGTCCGAGTCCTCGCTGCTCTCCGAGTCTTCAGACGACTCCGTCTTGACCTGGGGGGCTGCGAGTCCTGCCTTCCCAGGGACTGCTGGCGTGGAGCCAGGAGCCGGGGACGGGGCCGGGGCAGCTTTCCCCGCTGACTTCACCTGCAGCCAGAGAGGGAGTGAAGTGTGTCCTGGGAGCAGGTCTGAGCACAGGGCACCCACCCAGGGGGCGGAAAGGCAAACAAAGCTTCACCTGTTTCGCTGTGGCTGCAGGTGCTGCCTCTGGCTCACTCTCGGACTCCTCGCTGCTGGAAGACTCTTCTGGTCTCAGGGGGCCCCTGGCCACAGGCAGGGAGGCGGAGCCGGCTGGAGAAGCCACTGCTCCTGCTTTCCAGGGGGCTGGGGTGCCCACTCGCACTGGGGGGTTCTTAGCGGAGGCGGGAGTGGTGGGAGTGCCTTTCCTTGGGGAGGCTGTGGTCTGGGAGGTTTTTGTGGCTGGTTTTGCCTGAGGGGACACAGAAGGCGGATGTTCCAAGAAGGATCCCCACCTAGTCTAGCTAGGAGGCTCCTGGCTAGCACCCCGCAGAACTCAGGGTGCAGAGGCGAGGCCTCACCTGTGCTGGAGTCATGCCTGCAGGCACCTCCTCCTCACTGCCTGACTCTTCACTGTCCGAGGACTCCTCACTGCTCTCCAACTCTTCCTTGGGCCTCTCCGTCTTGACCTTGGTGGCCAGAGGCGCTGACTTCTGAGGTGGTGTGGGGGTCGCCCCCTTTCCCAGGGGTCCTTTGGGAGGCCCCGAGGCGAGTCTGACCTGGGGGGATTTCCCTGAGGGCGTGGCCTGGAGCGAGAGACACAGGATCAGGGGGAGCTGCAGGCACATAGGGACTGAACAGCAAGGAGCCCCACGGGCAAGGAGGCCTGGGTCCCTGGGTCCCGGTACTGAGGACAGCTGAGCCTATAGGGGGTGGGGAAGCCCTCACCTGGACAGGGGTCATAACTGCTGGCGCCTCCTCACTACTGCTACTGCTGCTGCTGCTACTGCTGCTGCTGCTGCTGCTCTCTGTGGCTTGCTCCTGCCGCCCCGCCTGGGCCCGGGACACTCCGGACCCTGCCTTCCCGGGAGGCACCAGGATGGCACCTTTCCCTGAAGGCCCAGCTGCCAATGCTGTGGGGGGTCTGGCCTGGAGGTTTCTCCCAGGGGGTTTTGCCTGAATTTGACAAAGGATGGAATCAGAAGTGTGTGTGTGTGGGGGAGGGGTCCTGACTGCCTGGGAGGCCTCTAGGTATTGGCCATACAGGGTGCTCTGCGGTCTCACCTGGGTAGAGGTCACAGCCGGCAGGGCAGGCCCCTCGCTGTCCGAATCCTCTTCGCTGCTGCTCCTACTGCTGCTGCCTGAGTCTCCCTCTGGCCTCCCTGCTGGGCCAGCTGCAGGCCCGCCCTTCCCAGGCTGCGTGGGGCCCGTGCTTTTGGCAGGGGAGCCCTTGGTGGGAGCTGCAGCTGCTCGGACTTGGGGGGCTCTCCCTGAGGGCTTCACCTAGAGAGGAAGCGAATCACCAAAGGGTGGGTAGGGGGCAGATACAGGAAGATGGGGGGGTCGGGGAGGAGAGAGGACAGGACAGCCAGGGACAAACCCTCTGTGGGTCATCTGGGGAGACTACTTTAGCACGCATGGTTCTCACCTGGCACGGGGCCCTGGCCACAGCTGCCTCCCCCTCACTGCTCGACTCCTCGCTGTCGCTCTCGGGCTTCCCTGCCTTGGCCTGGGGGGCTCCAGCCTGTATAGGGGGGGCCTTGGCAGCTCGGACCTGCAACTTTTTCTCTGGGGCCTTGACCTAGTAAAAAAAGAGAAAGGACAGTTCGCTCCCTCCTCCCTGTGACCGGTGCTCAACCAACTGGGCTCTTCCTGCTTCCTCCAAACCAGCCCTCTGCTGGCTCACTCTGGGCGCTGCCTGTCCCCCTTCACACCCGCAGGGCGGCCCTCCTCAACCTGGACCCCTTACCCAATGCAGGCCAGCTGACTGAACTGCTGGGGTTCAAAGGCACAGAGCAGAACTGTCCCCTAGTGCTTCCCGGGCTACACGTTTTGTGTGTGTGTGTGTGTGTGTGTGTGTGTGTGTGGTATCACTGCCCTGGTGGGAGTAGGAAGCCCAGCCTTGCTCCTGGAGAGCTGCTGCTGGATTTGAACGATCCTGTGGGCCACGGTCTCACACACAACCACTACACCACCAGGGCTGAGCCCAGGCTACACATTTTTACAGGACTAGACGGCAGCCTCCCTTTCTCTTATGAAGTGGCTGGGGGGATTTGAACCATCAACCTTGTGGTCGGCAACCCACGCCTCATCCACAGCTCCATCGGAGTCGCCAAAGCCAAAGGAGTAACTTCAATAAATTCTAAAGTCCCAGGCTGAGCCCCGGTGGCGTAGTGGTTGTGCGCGGGACTGCGGCCCACTGGGATGGAGGTTCGATTCCGGCTCCCAGGAGCAAAGGCTGGGCCTCCTACCCACCACCAGGGCAGTGATGCCTAAAAAAAAAAAAAAAATTCTAAAGTCCCTTCATAACAGGACAGCTGGGAAAAGGTCAACAGCCCACGTGACAGGGAAACCGAGGGTGAGTGTGGTGATTCTGACAAGAGGTGGGTGCCACCTGTTCTGGGAGGGAGCTGCTCTGGAGAGCTGCTGGGGCCCACCGGGACCTTCCCACGGGCCAGCCCAGGGCCCAGCGTCTCCTCTCCTCGTTTCCCCATGCCAAGAGGTGCTCCACTCGCAGCAGCCACCCACCCTAACATGTGGTTGTGTGTGTGGATGTGGGGGGGGGGGGGGGGGAGGGCACCTCCGCAGGCCTCACCTGCCCAGGGGTCTCTTCCTCACTCTCGGAAGACGACTCCTCGCTGCTCTCAGATTCCTGCTCAGGCCTCTTGGCCTGACCAGCAGGGGGTCCGGGCCCTCCTCTGGTGGGGGCTGGTGTGGCTTTGGCAGGAGGGCTTTTACCTGGCAGCTTCACCTGGAATAAGAAGGCGGGGGCAGGAGTGACAGCGCGTGAATTTTCGGAACCTTCTGTCCGGGGCCTTCAATTCCCACCCGACGCTCGGACAGCACCACTGCTTGGACCCAGGATCGCCCATAATCTCTCCTCTCTCCCAGCGCTCACGGGCCCCAGGGCAGGGGCAGCCCCTCCCAACCAGGACAGCTCCCCTGCCTGCCCCTGAACGTAGGGTCATGGTGGGCGAGGGCCTACGGACTACGCGGGTCCAGGCTTGATGACTGAGCTCAGGCAAACGCCTCCCCTCTCAGCCTGGGTTTCTACACAGACCCCTGGCCCATGACTGACTTCTGACATTCTGAGAGAGTCAGGGCCCGCCGCCTCCTGTCGACTCACCCTCATTGAACCCCTCGTTTCCTGTCTCCACATCCCCGCCATGGGAGCCCACCGGGGCAGTGCTGGGCTAGCAGTCACTCGGGTGCCCCCCCCCCCCCCATTGTGGCCTATGAGGAAGGGGTCACTGGGTGAAGTGGGTGTTCCCTGACACCAGCTCCGCCCGTGCCAGAAGCCGGCTCTCCCTCTGGAGCACCCCTGTACTGGGTACCCACATCCCAGCCACCATGCCCTCCTGCTGGTAGCCCTCCACGGTCTCACTGCTGCTCTCTGACACTGCCCCTCCTGCAGCACCCACCCTCAGAAACAAGCTCCAAACGCTTTGGTCTCCATCCATGTACCTGCAACCCTTCCCAGTGTCCCCCCCACGGGAAGCTCTGTTACTATCTGCTCTCTGCTGCGCCCATCACCGCTGCAGGCAACGGGCCCAGGGACGCTCACGCCCACAGGGGCAAGGAGTCCGCCCACCTGGGAGGTGCAGAGGAAGAAAGGCCCAAGTCTCTCCTAGCACCCCTTCCCCACCCCCCCGCATCATGAAATCTCCTGCCCCAAGAATCTGTTCACTGAGGTGTGGGTCTCGCCCTGCCCCAGGCCTCCGACTCTGGCCTCTGCGGCCGGCCGAGGTGCTCGGAGGACCGAGGCTTGAGGAGGGTGATCCCTGAGGGCGGGGAGCAGTCACCTCCACATCTGTCTCGTCGCTGGAGCTGGAGGAGTCCTCGCTGGAGCTGTCGGCTGGGGCCGCCACCCCTGAGGTCAGAACAGAGCAGGGGTGCTAAGCCAGTCACTCTTTCCACACTTGGTCGTCCCTCAGTGCCCTGCGTCCCTCCCCACCCCCGCCGAGCGGTGCACCAGGAACCACACTCCAGTCCACTGCCAGAGAGCCCTGCTCACCCCGCGGGCTAAGTGTCGGACGGGCAGGGGACGGGCCAGTGGTCTGGCTCCCCCAGTGCCCCCACAGGAAAAGCGGGGCTCTACAGCGGCCGAAACCCTGCGGAGCGAGCGCTTTTACTCGACAGCAGAGACTTGTCCCGGCGGCTCAGCCCCGGGGCTGCTCACCAGGCTTGGCGGCGGCGGCTTTGAGGGCCGGGGCGCTGTCCACCTTCGTTTCTGAGACTGGGGTGGTATTTGCCGAGGGCACTGCTGACGTCTTGGGGGACTTTCCAGCGGGGAGGTGGGCCGCCGCCTTCCCGGACACGGGGTGCGGCCCCGAGTTCACCATCTTGCTGGTGTCCTGGGTGCTCGCCTGGAACAGGAAGGCGGGGGCAGGAGTGACAGTGCGTGAATGTTCGGCACACTGCTCGGCTCCAACATCAGCCACTGCTCTGCAGCCTCCCGAGTGTCCCCAGAATGACGCTGAACGTGGCCCGCCCCTCAGAGAGGGGCTCGCCTACAGCTCAGGTTTGGGGAGGTGATCGCCACCGCCACCCCGTCATGGCTACCCATCGGCCAGGCCCTCAGCAGCTGACCCACGGGCGGGCGGTTCTGAGAGAAGGGCATATCCATCAGGCCTCGGAAACCCCCCGGGCAGTGCTTTGCTGTCTGGTAGGGTGGCCGAGTCAGAATCTAGTTGATGGCCACGTCCTTCCCCACAACACGCCAGTAGGCAGCAGCCCCATCTCAGACAAAAGGAAACCGGGCCCAGAAAGGAAAAGGGATTCGCCCGAGATCACAGAGGCTGCAATTCAAATCCAGGTCAGAGACCACCTGTGAGCTGACCCCTCGCAGACATGGGGATCCCACCACCCCCAGGGCCACGGCGGGGCGGCAGGCCCACTCACCGCGGCTGCTTCTCTTCCGCTCGCTGGCAAGTTCGCCCTCACCCCCGAGGAGTTGGCAGACACGAGGCTTGGGGCTGCAAGACACAACATACTCGCTGGGTGAGCTGGGGGAAAGCGCCAGTCCTCATCTCTCTTGGTGGGGTCTCCGTGATGGAACGGCTGCTACCCAGAAGGCTGGGTACCCAGGCTGCTACCCAGAAGGACTGGGTACCCAGTCCATCCTGAAGTGCTTCGGAAGAAAGGGCTGGTGACCGATGAGGCCAGCCCTCTGCTCACACACAGGTCAGAACCAGCTGTCGGGGGCTGCTAAGTATGACTGATGGTGCTGGCTGGGGCTGGTGGCGGGGGGGGGGGGAGATCCTTGGGGCTTCAGCCTGGTCTTCCAGTGGTGAGAGAAAGCAGAGTGGCAGGGCACCCCCGATGCCTATGTCTGCACCCCCTGTTAGGCTTCCAACTCCTCGTGGCACGAGGCACCGGGCCCAAATACTGTACTACCCCGAGGGCAACACTCGCAGGCAGTCCAGTCTTCACAGCCACCCAGGGAGCAGAGGCCACGACCAGAGTTGCCCAGGGGCAGGTCTCAGGGCACAGGGCTGGGCCAGTTAGACGTAGCCTCCACGACTTCCTATTGCAGACCAGGCCGGCTGTCAGAGTGGGGGTGTGCAGGCCCACTGCTAAGTCGGATACTGTTCCTGAGATGCACGGCATGACCCAGTTCTTCTGGTATTAAAGTACACAGAAAGTCCATGGAACCACACAGTGTTAGACATTGCCAATCAATGGCTGAGCTCGTTTCATCAATCTCTCACCCACCTTTCCCCAATAAGGGGTCCCATGAGGACCACCTTATTGTGCTGCCCACAGGTCTTTCACTGGGCTTCTCTCAATAGGCAGGGCTTCTTTATATAAGCCTATATAGACACAGATATGTAATTACAATACTGTCATCACAGGTCCAAGATCTATGCATGTTAAATAGTCCATCACGATCAAGATCTGTGTGCCCAGAAGGCATGGCTGGCTGGTCCCTGTGCTGCTGTGAAGGAAAAGCTCCCCCAGGGGTGCGTCCAGCAGGGGTGAACGTGGGGCGGGCAGGAGAACAAGAAGCTTCCCGGTTATCTTCCACGTTCCTACATTTGTTTCATTTGTGGTCACACTTTCAGAAAGATGAAGCAAGACATCAAGTGTCTATCAGGACCATCACAAATGTCTTTTAAAAACACTCTCAGGAAAATAACTGTAAGCATCACTTTGCCACGTACGTGCTGGGCAGCAAGAATATGGCTAGCTTTGTATGGCCTTTCAGATTGGGGGGAGGGGGAGCAGATTGCCCAGACTTTCTCCCGAAACGCAACGGCCAACCTTTTAGTGTAGCACTGGACTCTGAAGAGGTTCACGGTCTTTCCTAATCCAAAATCTAGCTTAATATTAAGACATCGTTTTCTACGTAGAGCAAAAGCCGATGTGGGGAAGAGACCACCTCTTGAGTTATAAAGGATAAGGGTCTGTAGGAGGCAGTCGGGGGTAGCAACAGGAAGAGGGGAAGCTGCAAAGGTTTCATCCAGAACCTGCCAACCGTGGAATCTGAGTGTCCAGAGCAGCCTGCACCCTCCAGAGCTCCAGGCAGCCGGCAACTCACGGGGCAGCCCTCTCTCTAGCAGTGCTTCGGGAAAGAAGGTTCTTTCTACCCTTTCCAGAAACATATGGAAACTTACTAAAATGTGGCTCCTGGGTTCCATGGGCAGGGGCAACTGAGGGCACACACACGTGGGCAGTGAGGGGCCACTTTTGCCAGTCACTGCCTGCCCCATCCCCTACTCCCGCTCTCACCCGGTGGCCAGCACACACAGGTCCTGGGCCTTCCAGGGCTTTTCCTGGAATAAGCCCAGCCTGCCCCAGAGTATGCTCCCCAAAGGTGCAGGGGCCCTGGGCTGAGCCCCGAGAACCCCCAGTGACAAAGGCCTGACTTGGAGATCCCGGGCTCTGCAGCACCTGGCCTGCCGCACGGCTTACCCTTCCTGGCGTTGGTGGCCTTTGCTTCTGCCTCCTCCTCCTCCTCCTCCTCCTCCTCCTCGTCGTCCTCCGAACTCTCCGAGGTGCTCACGGGGTCCGACACCCGGCTCTTCCTGGCTTGCAGCGCGGCATCCTCCTCTGCCTTCTGCTTCTGGCCGACTGCCGAGGTCCTGCAGGACACAGGGGATAGGCTGCACCGGCAGGCGGCGGGGCTGCGTGGGGCTGACCCCAAGGACACACAAGAATTGCGAGTTCACACAGCGATGGGAACACCATGTGCTGGGCCGGTGCCTCACTCGTTTGGGCAAACATTTCTAAACCATCACAAAACACACTCAGTAAAGCCTCCAAAACTGGAGCTTGTATCAGGAACCGTCCCAGAAAGGAAACGACAGAGGGCAGAAGGGCTGCCAACCGTGCCCGGTCCAAGTGGAAAACCAGAGCAGCCCTCTGCACTCCGACTCTGGGAGGTTCACGTCGGACCCCAGCGAGCGGCCGTGAGCAAGCTCCGGGCTGGGCGCTTCCTCCAACAGGACTGGCCACACATGGGGCACCCTTCCTGGAAGGAAGCCTGCGCCCCGGCTCCTCTTCACCCCTCCCAGGTCCGCCTCCCTACTTAGTGCCCCAGCTACAGGCAAGGCCTGGGGACAGGAGGGGCTGGCAGAAGTCCTTTCTAGCAAGGGTCTTCCAGCTGTCACTGCCAAGCACACAGCTCAACTAATCATGAGGTGCCCCCTCCCCCCAAGGAAGCTTAGGACATCAGAGGGGTACCCTGACCTCGGCAGCAACTTCTCCCTTGACCCCCACCCTGAGGGAACCACCACAGGCCCCATGCTTCCAGGCTGGCGCCACTTGCTCGGCCATGGCCTGGGTTCCACATCCCCAGGAAGGTCACTGTCAGCGACGGGCCGCCAGGCTTCTCTATTTCCTACATGCACAAAGTTAGGCTGCGACTTCCCCCTCACCCAGTTTTCCTCTGGCTTGTTCTCAATAACAGCATGTTCTAGAACAGTGCCTGGCTACTTCTAGGTACTCAAGCACCTCACAGAGTGACTTTAACCCTGCTGCCGCCATGCAGCCATCACTGTCCTCTTCAGTACGGCACGCAGGGAGGCCCAGAAGCGGTGCTTGGGTTTGAACCGTGCCCGGTAATTTAGAATCACCCCCTCTGGGGGGCATGGGGCTCCTCTCCCACACAGCACCCTCCCCTCCTGAGGGGCTATTGGCAGGTTAGGGTGCGGGCAGGGCCCAGCTCATAGAAAACCTCTCAGAGGAAGGAAGTGGGTGAAGGGGCGAGGTGAGGAAGTGCAGGTGCACCCTGTGCTCCAAGCTTGAGCTGGCGGCATGGGGTCTTGGAGGAGAACAGCGGCAGCCTGGCAGATTTCTCCATCAGTGGGGGAGCCCTTCCATACTCCCCTGACCTGTGCTCTGAGGTCAGGGACTCCCGCAGCAGGCCGCCATGGTTGGATGGCGGTGCTGATCAGGCGCTTGCCTTGAGAACCAGAAACCAATGTTGCCATGAAAGCAAGCGCCTCTGGGCCCTACTAATGCCTAACCCTCCCCCCAGAACACACTCCTCCCTTTGTCCCCTGAGGTGCAGCGGTCCCCGGGACAGCTTGACATGCTCTCCCACTCCACCTCATCCCCCGAGTCAGTTGAGGTCAGACCGGTATATGGGAGAGAGCCTCCTCTCCCCCCTCCTTCATTTTCAAGCCACTCCTCTAGTGATAGGCTCCCGCGCTCTCAGAAAGTTCACAGGCAAGTTCATAGGCATGTCAACTGATCTTTGAAATTGGGCTCCTGGCTAGATCCACATATAGGCCCACCTTCCTCTCAAGTGCACAAGCCGGACACCCGGGGTCCACGTGACAGTCCCTTTCTGACCCATGCACACATACTGGTCTCCCCTCTTTTACGGCTCCTTTGCCTCCACCTGTTATCCCAGGTCAAGCCTCAGTGGCTGTTCTCAGGAAGCCAGCACAGCTCGCAGCCAGTCTCTTTCTGCTGCAATCAGAGAGCAGACCAGATCGTATCCCTCCCTGCTCCTGAGGTAAGGACTCCCACAGGGGCCGGCAGCCGGGCAGGTGTCGGGTAGGCCTGCCTCTTCTTGCTGCATCTGTAGTGTCCCCCTAGTCACAGGCACCGAGCGTGCTGCAGTTCTCACGACTAGGTGCCTCTCCCACCTCTCCACACCTATTGCCACTCCTCCAGCTCCCAAGTCAGAGGTCAGCCCAGGAAAGCTTCCCCTCCAAAAACTCACAACCAGACTCAGAGACCCCACGGCACAGTGCGGAGCTGCCCTATGGTTTCCAGGTTAGTCCCCGCAGGCCAGTGTGGGAGGCAGCCTGCCTGTTTCACTCATCACAGGTCTGCTATTCAACCAGGCTCAGTAACTTCGGAAATGAACCACAAGCTGCCGAGAAGTTTTTGTCCTTGAGAGAGCCCAGCTCTCAAAGTCCCCACCACCTTGGCCAGCCAAGTCACCTCCCACGGAAACGCATCTTTCATCAGGTCAGCGGCCTGCTTGGGATGTGTCTAACTCCACGCCCCTAGTCCCACTGGACTCACTGTTGCCAGTGCGTGTAGATATCTAGAAGGGTAGCCGGCTGAGTCGGGAAACTTTTCTGCAGAGAAAGAGAGAGAGAGAGAGAGAGTAGCAATTAACTTCCACCCCCTGTACCCCCTCCCCCAGGAGACTCTGCTTCTTCTGGGGGGCTGTTTGTTCTGGGACCCATGCATGCCTAATCTGTACACTTAGTACCTACCATCACAGGATACACTGTACCACTTACTTTTCCTGTAAGTCGTTAGCTAGAATGTATGCTTCCTGAGGGCAAGGTACTTGGTTCCTAAGCCCAGGAAGGGCTAAAAAAATAAGTAACAATCCAGAGCCTTTGATCCCTTCAGGGGCTCTGGGCTATTGACTAAACACATCCTCTTAATCACCAGTGGAAACATTCCCGTGGCTCCCAGCTGCTTTTTGGGTTAAGAGCAAACTAACTCTAAGACTGGTTTGGGGCGGCCCCTGCCTCCTCCCATCTCCAGAGGGGCTCATACTGTCCTGGTCCTTGATGCTCTATGCACAGGGGCCTTTCATGAGACTCGTGTGTACAACACAAGGTCCCTTCTACCACAGGGCATTTGCACCTCGACCCTGAATATCCACTTTCCGCCTTCAAATCTCTTAGCAGCAGTCATTTGTCCCGGGAAGCGGTCTCGCCTCTCTTGTCACAAGGGCAACCTGGGGGCAGACTGCCTGAGCCCCGGGTGCCAGCAGCCAGAGTTAAGTTTACTGTTACTCTTCACTGCTGGACAGGGAGCGTTACAGAACTAGGGGACCCATCCCCAACACCGGGACTCCAGACTGTCAGTCCCAGAATGAATGAAACGAGGAAAGCCCACACTACAAGTTCTGACCCCAAAGCTATCCCACTCAAGGCAGAGGCTCTCCAATGTTCCTGCCCGGCCACCGGGCTCTTCTTGGCGGCCCCCCCTCAAAGTTGGGCAAAATCGACGTCTCAAACCCGTGACACCCTCCTTGCCCCAGGGGCCCGCGTGGAGCCACGTGGTTGGCGACAGAAGGCGTTTCAAAGCGCCGCTCCCAGGAAAGGCATGTGAAGTGGGGGGCGCGGGAATTACAAAATCCTAGCTCGCGGGATCACATGTTCAGACCCGCCCACTGCACAGGTAGGGAAACTGAGGACCGCAGAGAGCGGGAGCGGCCGCGACAGTTGAGGCGGTGGTTACCAGGGCTCCCTGGCCCGCGCCTACGAGGATAGTTGAGAAGCTGGCTCCGGGCACCGGTCCGGTCGCCTGGGGAGGGGGTACGGGCCGCGGCTCTCTCTGGATCGGGCACGCGGGCCTGGCACGCAGCACTCACCTGGCCGCTCTGTTCCTTCACTTCGCGCGCGGCGCGAACGTAGCCCGCTTGCAGAAGATGCTGGTAGATCAGGGGGAGCAGCTCTCGCCGCTTCCTGGCCTCCGCCATGCCCGCGACCCCCGGCCGGTCTACTCACCTGCACGGCCCCCCCCCACCAAGTCCCCGCCCGCCACTTCCCTCGTGCCCTTAGACCTCGCGCGCCCCACTTCCGGCTCCGCCTTCGCCGGAGGCGCGCGGCCCCCTGGGAAATGCAGTCTTTGAATCTTGCGCCGTCGCTCCGACGTCGGGGGCGAACGGGGCGGAGGCTCAGAGGGCAGCCAGACCTCCCATTGGATGGAGCAATGGAAGGAGGCGGCCAAGCCCCGCCCCCAGACCCGCCTCGCTGCCAATAGCTTCCTCTTCGGAATTCTCTAGCGAGACTTTTTCTGGAAGGAATTTGCCCTCCGTGCTAGGTCCCTGATGGCCGTGGCCGGCGTTTCTTAATCCCTCGACGCTTAGTCTGTAGCTTCGCCAGGCTCGTACGTCCAGTTTCCCCCTCATTTGTTTCGCACACATGATTTTTTAAGCACTCACGCGCCGGGCCCTCGTGGTCTGGTTTATTCACGCAGCCATTCACTTCCTGAACAAAAGATCTCAAGGACCGGACCCGGAGTTAGGCTGGTGGAATAAAAAGACGACTACAACATGGCGGCCGCCTTCCGAGCTCACTGAGGGGAGAGGGAGGGACAGTGTGTAACCAGGCAACCGGAATTTAATGCCTAGTGTGCATTCCCCGGGCGCCCTGGCTTGGGAATAAGGATGCGGGCCTCTAACCCCCAAAGAGACCAAGCTACCGAATCATAAGGGAGGAGCGGGGCTTTCTAGGTATGGAAGCCTGGCCTCCCAAGACGAAGACGCAAGTGCCTGAGTACACCTGGGGAAGCCCCATTCCGTGCAGCTGGGCGGTCGAGAGGCCACAGCTGAGCTTGTGGGACAGTCCGTCAGGTCTACAAGGCCTCCCCACCCGCCGCTCCGTTAAGACTTTGTTCCAAGGACAATCGCTTCCCACAGGTTTCTACAAGAATGTGACATAGGTTTGCATTGTGAAAAGGTCGCTGCTACAGCCCAAACCTGGAGGATGAACTTGTGGTCACAGAACTCACAGTCTTGGGTGTTAGAGGGCTGTAGTGGGGAGGTGGGCAGGGGGAGATGAGCGGGCTGGAGAATCTGAATCAGCTAGTCTCAATCTCTTGGCTCCCTTTGAGAATCTGATGACAGCATGAACCACAAATGTTCTTGTTCCAGAACATTTTCAAGATGTGCTGACAATCCATTTCCCCCCAGTTTCAGGATAGAAATAAGCGCATGCCTGAACTTCTCAGGAAGCCCTGCTCCAGGAAGAAACACAGACAAGACCAGGTAACTGACTGGTGTGGTGAGTGAGGGGGACATTGAATCTGCTTTCAGTTGTTTAAACTAATATTTGCTGGGCACCTACTATTGGGGGTGGTGTGTGTGAAACAATCCCCACCATTATAAAGATTACAGGAATAGAACAGATTAGGGAATAGAACAGTGCTCAAAGGCGACCATACAATTATACCCCCTGGATTCAAATTCTGGCCTTGCCTTTTATCGACGAGAAGATCTTGGGCAAGTGGTCTCACTTCTCGGTGCCTCAGTTTCACCACCTGTAAAGCGGACACAATTATACTTTCTACCTCGTGAGATGGTCATGAGGCATAAACGAATGCCAACCCGGAAGTGCTCGCAAGAGCTCTGACCAGTGGGTGCCGAGGGCGTACTCAGCACTCTTGGCAAAGCAGTTCATAACAAAGAAAGAGGACTCTTCCCTTTGCCGGGCGTTTGGGAGGGCCTCCCTGAGGAAGTTGTGTTTGTGAGGGCATCTGACCTATGTCTAGAGTGGGGGAAGGGTCCTGGGTAGAGAACAGACTTGGGGCCCCGGGTCTGAGGCAGGGCGGGACGGTAGAGAGGAGGAGAGGTGAGAAAGGGTTTGGTCACTTCGTGAGTGCAGACAGTGGGCAGAGGGCAGCTTGCACCTTATGCTTGAGTGTCTGAGGAGCAGACATGGATGGATGGGCTAGGGTCCAAAGAGAACCAAATGGTAGCCAAAGTTGGGGAAGGGTGCAGGGATTTAGGCTTTGGGCTGCAACTTGCAATGGTCAGGGGTTCGAACCCACTAGCTAGTCCCAAGGAGAAGGAGGAGACGGTCTGTTCCCGTAAAGATTCACAGCCTTGGACTCCCTAGGGAGCAGCTCTGTTCTGTCCCGCA
Organism: Nesogale talazaci; assembly: GCA_004026705.1. Lineage (NCBI taxonomy): Eukaryota > Metazoa > Chordata > Mammalia > Afrosoricida > Tenrecidae > Nesogale > Nesogale talazaci. The sequence continues at coordinate 12,962 of PVJH01012816.1, read as the reverse complement.
GCGTCGCTGGGAGGGAGTGGACTCTCCTTGCCAGCGGTGGCCAGAGCAGGGGTTGGGGGATGGCAGTGGAGCTGGAGAGCAGTGGGGGCGTCTCCGAAGACCTACTTCAGGATGCGTGAGAGTGGGAGTCCTGAAGGAGAGGGAGTCCGGATGGACTTATGGGAGGAACTTCTACCAAGAGGGGGGACGCCAAGGAGGACTGGGTTGAGAGGACTGAGCGAGTGGAGAGGGGAGGCAGGGAAGGAGGACAAGGGGTGTAAGTTCTGCTTGCAGCCCGGGGAGCCCCAATCTCGACCCAGACGCCAAGCAAAGAGGAAGAGGAAGACTCCCTGCGGCCGATAGATGCCCACTCCCAACAGGACATTGGAGAATGAGTTGGTAGGACATCTGAGGCGATGCGCCCACGTTCCTCCTCCTCCTGCGAAAGGAAGCTGTATTGTTTGCACCTTGTCATGTTTGTCGTGTTTCCAGGCTTGCCATGGCTTGGGAGAGGGGTGTGTGTGTTGATTCCGCTGCAGCTGGAGGTGCAGGGCCAGGAAGAGGGAGACCGAGGGTGCCTCACAGGTCGTTGGGCTCCTCGGGGTGCTTGAGGGGAGTCTGGGGGTTGGCCAGCCCTCAAAGGCCAGTCAGGTGGTCACCCCTTTTCTTGAGGAGCTGCAGCTTCTTGTCAAGGACCCCCCCCCCCACGGGTGGTATAGGTGTAGTGGCTACTCACTGGGCTGTGACCCACAAGATCTGCAGTTTGAAACCACCCGCTGGCTCTCAGGGGAGAGAGAGGGATGCCGGTTCTCCTAAAGAGGTCCATTCTTGGAAACCTGCAGGGGCGACTCCGCCCTGGCCTGTGGGGTTTGCTGTGAATCGACATCAACTCCATGGTAGGTGTTTTGTTTTGTTTGGGGTCCAGGAAAGGGCTCTCCACAGTTACAGCGGTAGTCCACATCCGTGTGAGGAGAATGTTCGACGTGCACCCTGGGGGTGCACCACTCCAGGGTCAGGGCCGCTTCCATGGGCTCCAGGGTCTGCCCCTCTCATGGCAGGACGGCTTCTGCACACCATGCAGCAGACTCGGCCTTTGCAGCTTCAAGAGACATTCGGTGCCTCGGGCCTTCTCAGGCCAGCCCGCTTTCTGAGGCCGCATTGTCACGGTCAAAACAGAAGTCCAGAGAGAAGTAGGCGGAAATGGGAACCCAGATGCAGGTTGACCAGATGGCCGATGGCAGCCTTAGCTGCGGCAGAATAAATCTGACGGGTCTGAGAGCTCGCTTGAGGACTTGGGGCTAGTCACAAAACACGGCGTTAGCTGGTCCCAGCAGGAGGAGCTGGCTAGGAACCTGGAGATTGCGGCTGGACAGGAGGTTGGAGAGGGGTCAGAGGCTGGAGGGGAGGAGTCTCCTTCTACTCCAGTCAAACACTGTTGAAGTAAGACCCCGGAGAGCACCAGAGCTGCAAATCTTTGGAGAAGCCAGCTACCTCATCTTGGTCCCGCAGAGCAACTGACGGGCTTCACCGCACAGTCTTCCAGTTAGCAGACACTGCCTGAACCACACCGGGCCTCAGCAGAACAGTCTGGGCTTGAGAGGAAGGCAGGGAGCTCCCCACAGAGCAATGCTCTTTGGAGCTGTGGGTGAGGACAGGTTTGTTTGGGAGATGAGGTGGAGGGGTAAGGGCAGGAGGCCCAGGGCGGAGCTTTGTGGCATGCCCATACGTTAGCTGTACGTAGGAAGAGTTACGCTGGTGGTGCCATGGCTGGATGCTTCAGCCTTCCGGGGGTCGGGAGGTGAGGCTGGAGGAGGGGGAATCCAGGTTTGAGCCCCAGCCAGTGCACCATGTCAGGTTGCCACCGGGCAGTGCAAGCTAACATGTTGCTCTCGTGGTGAGCAGGTTTCAGCCAAGCTTCCCACCGGCAGCTGGACAAGCAGTCTGCTTCTGAGAGTCAGCCAGGGAAAGCCCAGTGGGCCGCAGCTGGGGGTCTGCAGCCAACCCCGGCAGAGGGCCCGCAGAGTTTCCTTCCATCTGCCCGGGGTCTGCACCAGCCGGGGGTCAGCTTGACAGGTCACAGCAGCAGCAGCAGCAGCACTAAAGGCTGGGAAGGAGCAGCCAGAGAGATTAGAGGAGAACCAACCTAGGGCAGGCATGGGTATCAGCTCTCTGCATCTCGACACGGAGGTGGCCCGTGGCTTTAAAGGTCTGTTGCCGAGGTGTCGGTGTTTAAGCACGATAATCCCCTGTGTCTCGGGGGACAAGTGTGTTCATGGCGCTTCATTGGCTGGTTTTCCAGCAGTAGATAGCCAGGTCTTTCTTGCGAGGCACCTCCGTCCGCCAAGCGTGCCACGTTTCTCTAAAACCCAGGGGCTCTGGGTGCTGTTCCTCTGCAGTGATAGGGGGGGTCTCACGGCAGGCGAGCTGAAGGAGGTGCAGGGGGTCTTTGATTTGCACGAGTGTGTATGTTTGTGCAAGGGGAGAGGAGAGGCGCTGGGGTGGTCCGCGTGAGTGTGTAGGAGGGTGGTGTGTGTTCAGGCACCGGGGTCTGTTGAAGACTGCCGTGGATCACGGGGAGGGGTGCATCAGGGGAGAACATCCCGGTGCGTCTCCCCCAGCCTGCGGGAGGGGATGGGATCAGGCGCGTAGGTGGCTGGCGGGCTGGTCTTGGAGAGGGAGCAGAGAGGACGGTGCAGATGTCGATGTAGGTTTGCAGTGGGATGCTCGGGGAGACTTCATCTTCGGCTGCTATTTTTTCTGCATAGTGGGAGGCAAGGGCTCCTGCTGGGAGCGAAGAAGAGGCGGTGAGGAGATGGAGGAAGAAGAATGCTCATTCAGAGAGTGGAGAAGCAACCGGCCCACAAATAATCATCATAATCATCATAATTTTTTAAAAAGAGCAACTGTTTCGTCGTGTTGACAACCCCGTTGAGGGTAGTGGTCATTCATTCAGGTGAGTTCTGCCCTGCTGGGGGCGTCCAGATGCCGGCAGGTGCAAGCTCCTCACCTCAAAGGGCTCTTGCCTGCCTGGAGTTCTGTCACGGGGGCGAGAGAATAGGCATAGGGGTCTGCAGTGTTGGCGAAGGAGAGGCCAGCTTGCTGGGCTTCGGGGGTCTGGGCTGGTAGGAAGCGAGTGGAGGTGGATTGGGTTAGTTTTCTGGTTGGCAGTAGACGGCGGAAGGCCCTGGTGGTGCCGTGGTTCCGTGGTGGCCCGTGATGTGCAGAGTCGGTGGTTTGACTCCAGCAGTTGCTCTCTAGGGGACAGACGAAGCTCTCTTTCCCAGCGAGAGCTCCGGTCCCAGAACCCACCTCTCTCCCTGTCCGTTTGTGGAGTCTGCTCAGTGGCAGTCAGTGAGTTGCAGGCCTTGTGCGCTGAGCCGCCCTGAACCCCATGGGCCCCTGGCATGTTGCCGACACTGAGGTGTAGGGGTTCCGCGTGAGAGGAGCATTATCACGAGTCCAGTAGGCACAATGGTACCGCCATTATGAGTAACGATTATAGTAAAGTCATAGAAAATATGAGAGAGAGAGCTAATGGAGTCAGACACAACTCGTGGTAGCATGTTCACCTCTCAGGCGGCCATGATCTCAACAGCCAGGTGCATGCACATCATAGGCAGGAAGCTGGGACGCGCCGGAGAGAGCCAGAGTGAGAAGGGCTGGGGAGGGGGGGGCTAGCGTACCAGAGGGAGCCAGCCTGAGCAAGCTCAAGTTTATTGCTACACTTGATCTTAGCCAAAAGGCCGAGAAGCGATGCTCAGGTTTATTGCTCACCAAGGTTTATATCTGCTTCGGAGGTGTGGTTGCAGGTAAGCACATGTCACAGGCAGGGACCATACCACAGGCACACACATGTCACAGAAAGGGACTGTACCACAGGCATACACATCACAGGAAGGGGACATGCAGTAGGCACAAGCATAACAGGAAGGGGGCGAGCTACATACATGTGACAAGAAGAGGAAGGACTAGGGGCGTTCAAGTGACCAGAGAGGTGGATCCCAGATTCATGATGGCGACCTAACCTTGATCATCCTTAGGTGGGCTTGACCTCCCTGGGCTCCTACAAGGAAGTAGTCTACTACTATCCTCATCAGAAGGGAGTGGACCCTCCTTAGGGCAGGACAGATTGTTCTAGATAGCTGATAACTCTTAGGGAGAATAGCTCCTGACTTACTTTGGTTGGCCTGCAAGGGTGTAATCATTTGCCGCATGTAGCAGTTATGCATGGAATGTATTTTGGGAAGACAACTTGGGAGAAATCTTTCTGTTTCCCACAATTTCCCCTTTTATTTTATATATAAACTTCAAATGAGCCACAGGGGTGGCATGGTTATTTTCTGTTTTTTTTTTTTTTTTTGGCATCACTGCCCTGGTGGTGGGAGTCGGAGGCCCAGCCTTTGCTCCTGGGAGCCGGAATTGAACCTCCATCCCAGTGGGCCGCAGTCCCGCGCACAACCACTACGACACCGGGGCTCAGCCCGCGTAGTTATTTTCTATACATTGAAAGCTGTCAAGGCAAACTTAATAGCCAACTTAATATAGCCAAAAATCAGGTTTAAGGTAGACATTTTGAAGAAGGTCTTTCCACACCCATCTGCTACTGGGAGAAGGCATGAGAGGAGTTGGATTCTGCAATGGGTAGAAAATAGAACCAATGGAAATGTCTGCTTCTATAAAATCAATCATTTGCTTACCTTAAGGCAGCACAGTTTGAAGGGAAGAAACTGTGGAAATGATGGATTACTATAGGAATATGTCCTCGGACTAATGTCTCCAACCACCAGAGTGGTGACTTTCCCCTCGTGGAACCCTGGCCTTCCAGATTCCCTCCGTACCAGTGAGAGAATAAGCACCACTTGTATTTCCCTCCATGTTAGTTAGTTTCCCGCAGTTCCACCCTGGGTAGCTGAGCCCCAGGGCAGCAGTTCGAAACCACCAACTGCTCCATCGGAGAAAGAAGACACTTTGCCCTTCTGTGCGGAGTTCCTGTCTTGGAAGCCCACAAAGTCAGTTCTGTGTGTGGGCCCAGGGTCAGCCATGAGTCCGAAGGGCGTTGATGGCAGCGGGTTGGTCTGCCCAGAAGAATGAATGCATCTGTCGCTTGAGGAAGCGCAGCCAAGATCACCCCAAGTGAATCGATACCTCAGACTTGTGGTGCTGGCCAAGAAGGACTGGGTTGGACTGGACTAGACTGCCAAAAGAACAAACGGATCTATCTGGGAAGAGAGCTGTGTAGTCAGAAGACCTTCAGACGTGCCATCAGGAGAGACCAGTTCTGCTCGCTAAATCTGAGGGGCAGGGAGAATGTGGGGTGGGTCGGCACTGCAGCTGGGCCACAGGGCAGTCCATTTGGCATGTGACTGGAGTCACAGACTTCATTCTGAAGAAAGGGTGTCCTCTGTGAGTAGAGATCTACAGACGGGTGCGCAAAGCTTCTGGAAGGCCGGGGAGCCCGAGCTCGGGTGGGTGTCCTTGGCTGACCTTGGAAGAGATGGAGAGTTAGTATTAAATTAAAGAGAAAAAAGAGGATGGGCTGAACCCTTCTGTCTGACAACAGGTTGCTTGCTTTTGTTTTGTTCCTAATAAAATTCATTTTCCGCACTTAGGCTCTGTCCTCAGCTCCTGGGAGGCTGCTACTGATGTGGACCATTTCTCTATTTCCTCTATTTTCCAAATCATACCCTTCACTGAATTGCTTCGGGGCCCAAGCACAAAATTAAAACATTAGACTGATAAAATATAACATGGCAACAATTAAGGCAGCAGCAAACAAAACAGTGCATTAAAAAAAAAAAATCTGCCTGAGAGCATTTGTCTACCAGTGAGAAAACAATGCCAGTGTTAGTGGTACAAGACAGAAGCTTTCAGACCACTGGACTGTGAACGTCTCTTGGGCAAGCTGCATGCCTTAGGCTTACCGCCCCACCCCCACCTCCAAGTAGGGCATGCAGGGTGTGTTCTGGCGCCAGAAGAAAGCTAGGGAGGTGGGCACTGAACCAGTTTCCAGCACACAAGTTTCTGCATGGAGATAGAAACTGATGTAGGGGAGACCCCACAGGACCGAGAGTCTGGGCACTATGTGGGCTTCTGACCAGGCTCTGCCGCTGTGTGACCCTGAGCCAGTTTCTGCTCCCTCTGGTTCTGTGTATCATTTTCTTTAATGAGGGCATCAGATGAAGGCTAGCCACCAGCACTTTCAGCAGGGGCCTGAGAGAGAAGGTTCCACCACTCCCCATCTACAGATGCCCCCCATCATGCACTGTATCAATAGGCTCTTGTCCCTGGGTTGAATCTCTGCAGTCAGCAGCTTTCCCGGAGCTTCCTCTACTTCCTCTCTCCTGGGGTGGCAGTTCCTCTTTTCCTGGCTTGTCAGTATAAGTAGCGTTTTCACAGGCTGCCAGACGTCTGGGGCCTGTTGCTGTAGCTGGACTCCCCCTGCATGTCAGAGTGCATCCTGCACAGGCAAGCTTGGGTCTGCCAGGGTTTGGCTGAACTTTTCTCCCAAAGCACCCCTGAATGGATTGAAACCATCACACTTGGGGCTGGTAGACAAGCACTGACATGGGCGCCACCACGTCAGATCTGACATCAGAGCTTAAATTCTGAGCCCCTTGTGGGTTGCATAAACAGGTATGGATGACACTGAAGCCCCACCATCCCTCTGCAGAGTTCCCTCCAGTGAACTGAAGGTACACCAGGAATGTGAATCATCTTATCCTCAGACAGCAAATTCTCGTAGGCTATGATGACCTCCTGCTTGTCTTTCTCCTGCTGAAGACTCAATTCAAGTTCTTCTTAGATGATATTTGAGATGTGTGGTGTCTTCTGCCTTGCACACAGCAAGCACAGGCACAGCAAAGGGGATGCATGCTGCCAGTCCTGCGCCTCCCTCACCACTGGTGCCAGTCTCCAGTCCACGGTGGCAGCCACTGGGCGTCCATCTTCTCCTTCAGAGTTGTCCTCCCTGTGGGCCCTCCACTGACCAAGCGTGATGGCCTTCTCCTGATGACACGTCCAACGTCTGTAAGACAAAGCCTCACCACCCTGGCTGGTAAGGAGCGTTCTGGCTCTACCTCTTGCAAGACAGGTCTGTCTTGCAGGGCTTCCAATCGTCTCTGCTAACACCATCACGCAAAGCATCCGTTCTTCTGTGGTCTTCTGTATCCATTGTCCAGCTTGTGCAGACATGGGAGGTGACTGAAAATACCATGACTTGGGGCAGGCAAACTTCACTCCTCAAAGTGACATCTCTGCTCTTTAACACTTAAAAAAAAATATTAGGAGCCCTTACAGATATGGTATCAATCCAGAGTTCCATTACATCCATCATCATTATATAATTGCTGTCATCATTTTTCCCCTCATTAAAAAAAGCATTTTATTGGGGGCTCGTACAACTCATCACAATTCATCCATCCATCCATTGTGTCAGGCACATCTGTTGCCATCATCCTCAAAACGTTTTCTTTCTAGAGTCTTTGGTATCAACTCCTCATCATCCCCCACCCCCCACTGTATGATCATTTTTAATATATTTTTTCCTTCTTGGACTCTTTGATATCAGCTCCTCTTTATCCCCTTCCTCTAATGGTTTAGAGGATTCTGATGATTTTTTATTTTTGACATCTCTCATGCCATCCAGTGTATCCATTCACCTACAATTCTGTGGTATGTCCCCTCTGTCTACTCAAATGCCAATCATGCCATGTCTTATTATATGGGTAAGGGTTATACAAAAGTCAGTTCCATCCCAATCACATTTTAGCATTAAATGATGTTGCAAGTCTACAATTTGATTTCCCAGCCACTGGACAGTTTGCTGCAGCTTTGCTACTCCCCTCCTCCCCCCAAGTTCATTGTCCACTTTCGCCTGAGTGGTCCAGAGCTGATGTGAGTTCACTTGCCACTTCTGCACAAAATGTTCAGTTTTGATGGACTCTTGTAGTGCTCCCCAGCAATGGCAGCAGTGGTGGCCATTGCTTTAAGTCCAATTATAGCCATGATGACCAGTCCCACGAATTGGCGAGGTCTTTTCAGCCTCATGGACATCACTTGTAACATGAAGGATGATTCTGGACCGCTCTCCCATCCACACTCCATCTCACTGGGATCCACAGCGCCATCCAGCGTTTTAGGATGAGGATGCTGGATTTGAACCATAAACCCTGTGGGCCGAAGTCCCGCACACAACCACTAGGCCACCGGGGCTCAGCCCGAGGATGCTGTCTTTTGAAAGATTTATAAGCAGAGCACGGGTAATGCAAGTGAACAGTCTAACCTCATGGCAAGTGGCACTGCACACAGTTTCATCTACAATGATGTCTCCTACAGCAAGCACATAGGCAGCTTGACACATGAGACAATCTATTGAGTGAAACGTGTTTAAGTACAGCCAAGTGGACTGGGTCCAGTAAAGTTCCCTGTACAACCTGTCAAAGGCTTAGTGGTGAGGGGTAGCTTCCACAGCCCCCCTCTCTCCCCCCCCCCCCCCCCCCGCCGCCGTTTGGGTCCTATCTCAGGCTTCAGTAACCTGGGGCCGGGAGGGATACAGCCCCCCTCATGCCAGACCCCTAACTTTGACTTGGCGGTCGCAATGTGATTAGGGGTCTTGTGCCACTCACGGTCACTGATAGAATCATAAGAGGTGATGGTGGCTTCCTCTGGGCAATTAGTTACATTTTCTGTGGAGGTCCCAGTCAATAGTGATTAAAATGTCATTTTTTAACACCTCTCCACGAGGCCCTTGACATTTGAGTCTGTCGGCTTCTTCGTGCTGGTAACTCATATTCTTACAGGTTTCCATGTCTCCTTTGCCTGTGAAAACACACAAACGGCCCCTCTCTTCGGGGTGTCAGCAACCTGGAAACAGAATCCTGGTGAAGATTGGGTAATTTCTTCACCGCCTCCTTGTCCTTTATCTTTCTCCAAATGTGGCTGCATCCTCCGGGAGTCATCAGCTTTATTCTGCAAAAGCATGAGTGGATATACCCTTTTCTACAGGGAAGGAGCAGACCATGATCCCAAATGCGATTTACATCTTCTTGTGATCACTTTTTCTGTAGAACTGAAAATGTGTTTATCTGCCCTAATTTTGCCACAAGCTTTTAGTAAGGACAAACATTTTTTAGCTAAGATGACTAAATGAAGTTTCTTACACATTGGGTTTCTCTTTTCCCCCTTCAGTCTTAACAATGGTGATTTTAAAACATTATAACCAATCTCAGGGAACTTGCTTGGTTCCAAATCAGTGAAATGTGTTCTGTAAATTTCGGCTCCTAGAACTTCTTAACATACTCCGATTGATTTGAGAGCCTGAAAAAAATGATCACTAATCTTTAAATCATTTTATTCGGGCCTCATCCAACTCTTATTACAATTCATACATCCATCCATTGTATGCCAAGCATATTTGTCCATTTGTTGCCATCATCCTTCTCAAAACATTTGCTGGCTGAGCCCTGGTGGCGCAGTGGTTGTATGTGGGACTGCAGCCCACAGGGTTGACTGTTCCAATCCAGCAGCAGCTCTCCAGGAGCAAGACTAGGTTTCCTATTCCCACCAGGGCAGTGATGCCGCAAACAAACAAACAAGCACAAAAATCTTTGCTTTCTCCTTAAGCCCTTGGTAATTGCTTCTCATTTTCCCCCTCCCTCCCTGTTCCTGTCTCCCTCATGAACTCTTGATAATTTATAAAATATTATTTTGAAAAAAATTATTACTTTAAATACTTTTACTGGGGCCTCTAGCATCTCTTATCACAATCCAGTGTGTAAAGCACATTTGCACATATGCCACCACCATCATTTTCAAAGCATTCTCTTCCCACTTAAGCTCCTGATATCAGCTCCCCATTTCTTCCCCTTTTTTCCCTCCCCTGCCCACCCTCCCTCACGACCCTTGATAAGTTATAGATTATTTTTTCCACATATTACATCATCTTCCACTACCCTTCACCCCTTTTCCATTCTTTGTCTCCCTGGGAGGGACGAGTTGATTCTTATGATCAATTCCCCCTTTCTCCGTCCCCCAAGCCCCTAATCCTACTGGTATCTCTACTCTCTGTCTTGGCCCTGAGGGGTTTATCTATCCTGGATTCCCTACACTACAGGCTCTTATCTGTAGCAGTGTACGTGCTCTGGTCTAATCCGATTTGTAAGGTAGAATTGAGGTCATGATAGTGGGGTGAAGGAAGCACCAAAAAGCTAGAGGAATGTTGTGTGTTTCATCAGTGCTAAAAATTCTTTGTAAATTTGCCCAGCTGTGTTTGATCTAACTTATCAGACAGACATTTTTTCTCTTAAGTTTACCAGTATGGTTATAGGCTCAATTAAGCCCTTCAGGATTTTTACACTGTAGGATTTTACAATCTTGAGATCGATTGTCTTGGTTAGCTTCCTTCTTTCCTTCCATGCTGGATTTGGAGGAAGTGAGTAGGTGAGTCTTAGACCCTCCTGAATGCCCTAAGGAAATGACTCCCTATCCAGATTTGAAAGCCTTTTCCCTTCAATTTCTAATTCCATGTGGGGGTGCTGTTGTTCCCCCACAACAGCACTCCAAAAGACCCCTTGATGTAAAGCAGTGGCTCTCAACCTTCCTGATGTCTGCACCCTTTAACACAGTTCCTCATGGTGTGGTGACCTCCAACCATACATTTATTTTCAATGCTACTTTTTTTTTGGTCACTGCTACTTTATAACTAATTTTGCTACTGTTATGAATTGGCCCACCCTGTGAAGGGGTCATTCGACTCTCAACGGGTTCATGACCCACAGGTTGAGAACCGCTGATTTAACTAAAGGGTGGTCAGACTTCTCAAGTGCTCTTTCCTGATAGGTATAAATTTTAACTCTGGAGATGCAAGGAAACAAAAATGGGCTTCAGCGATCTTCCTCTGTAAACCATGGTACATCAGATTTTATTACTGCCCTATTTCCTTCTTCATGATCCCGATCAGTACCTCCAGTAGCAATCGGAACACCTTGAGGATTTAGGTTGGACTTTTCAATAACTGTCCAGTGGTTCTTTCAGCCTGAAGACCCCAAGTGCCATTCTTAATAAGCTTGGGTTTAATGATGGCTTTCAGCTTTTCCTCACACCTCTGGACGGACGACTCCAGTGCCAGTTTAAATTCCTTGGGTACTTTCTAGCAGAGGCTCCGAGCTTCCATTTTAACAAGCTGCTGGCGGCACTCTTTAACCCAGTGGTTCTCAACCTGTGGGTCGCAACCCTTTTGGGAGTCCAATGACCCTTTCACAGGGGTCGCCCGATTCATAACAGTAGCAACATTACGGTTATGACGTAGCAACGAAAATAATTTTATGGTTGGGGGAGTCACCACACCATGAGGAACTGTGTTAAAGGGTCAAGAGATGAGGAAGGTTGAGAGCCACTTCTTTAACCTTTTCTTGGCTAGTTAACATAGGCTAGACTTTGGAAAGCCAATTCTGGACCCACCCCTTGCTGCAGGGTGTTGCCCACACTCCTTTTGAAAATGTCCAATCTTTCACAGCAAAACATTCTTAGGTTTGGTTTCTTGCTGTGAGGCTGGGTGAAACCTGCGATTCTGGTCTGCTGGGCCTAGCCAAGCCTTGTTTTCTGTGCTTTGGTGGGCAGGGCCGGGATCAAGTCCCATACTTCACTTCTTGCTGGGCAGCATTTGTTAATGGGAATCTTCCTTCCTTCCTTCCTTCCTTCCATCCATCCATCTATCCATCCATCCATCCATCCATCCATCTATCTATCTGTCATTTATCTCTCCAGCTCCCTTCCCTGCCTCCCTCCCTTTCTTCCTTTTTTTTTTTTTGTGGGCATCACTGCCCCCTGGTGGGAGTAGGAGGCCCAGCCTTGCTCTTAGAGAACTGCTGCTGGATTTGAACCGCCAACCCTGTGGGCCACAATCCCACACAAAACCACCATGCCACCAGGGCTCAGCCTTTCCTTCCTTTCTTAATGGAAATCTTTTACTGCTTCATCTTGAGTGACACTGACTCGCCCAAAGAGCTCCTTTCCTGCAGTTGGGCAAAGTCTGTGTTCTTTTACACATGACCTGTGTGTCCTGGTCCATGCTCTGGCGTAGGCCTCAGCTCTCATTTTGACTTCGCTTCTGTTTTCTGTAGTAGCTTTCTTATCTTCTGTATGACTCTCTAAGTTTGCGTTTCCTTGGAGTTGATATTATCTTTACCTCTACTGACTGACTTGATTGTTTCACAATCTCTAGTCTTTTCTACACTCAATTCTAGCAGGGGAGCAGAAGCCTTAACCATGATGTTCCCTTCTAATTCAGGCTCAGTTTTCTTAACTCTGTCTAAAGCAGTGGTTCTCAACCTTCCTAATGCTATGACATTTCAATATAGTTCCTCATGTTGTGGTGACCCCCAACCATAAAATTACTTTCTACTTCATAGCTGCAATTTTGCTACTGTTATGAGTCATAATGTAAATATCTGATATGCAGGATGTATTTTCATTGTTACAAATTGAACATAATTAAACATGACTTATGCATAGTGATTAATCACAAAACAATATGTGATTATATATTGTGATATATTTATGTGTTTTCTGAAGGTCTTAGGTGACCCCTGGGAAAACATCATTTGACCCCCAAAGGAGTCTTGACCCACAGGTGAGAACCACTGCTTTAGTGCTTTATCATGTTTAGACCTTTGGAGGCTGCAGTCCCCTGAAGGCATAGAAGCATTGACTATAAGGTTTTGTTTACAATCAGCGGCTTTAGATAACAAATTAATCTCTGCTTCATTTTTTCCTAAAGTTTCATCACCTAATTCATGCTCATTCCAAGAGACTTTAGCTTGCTCACTAGAGCAGCAGTTCTTAATCTGTGGGTCTCAACCTCTTTGGGAATCAGATGACCCTCTCACAGAGGTTGCCTAAGACCATCAAAAACCACATGTTTCCTATAGTCTCAGGAACCGGGATACCTCTCTTTCTCCAAGTGGGTCTGCCCATATGCAGATATG
>PVJH01012815.1:0-62893 GCA_004026705.1 Nesogale talazaci | reverse complement strand
GGATTCCACATTTAGTTCTGAAATGTATTCTCCCACCACAAGCATGGAAGCTCTTTTTTACCTTCCAAGTGCTAGAATAGGGCCTGGGACATAGTGGGTGCTCAATTAATACTTGGGAGCTTAAGAGAAACCCACTGCCATCGAGTTAATTCTGACTCTCAGTGGACACGTTGGCTGTACAAAGGACTCAGCGAAGGAAAGATTGCGAGGATGACACAGGGCCAGGCAATGCGACATTCTGTGCCAGTCACCGTGAGTCACGACTGACTCAGCACAACAGCACACAGCAAACAATGGAGTTTGTTGCTCTCCCTGCCCACCAACACAGCTCATTTCTCTGTTGTCTTTCTGCCCTTTTCACTTTTCTTCTCATTTATTCTGCCACAAATTTCTGTTGCTCACTTTTAAATAAACTCCATGATGGAACTAAAACATTTGCTAGTGCATTATTCCATGAACCAGTAATCCAAGACACCTATGTTGGGGTAATAATGTCTTCCATCCAACAAGAATTCGTAAAGAATTTATATATATATATAAAACATAAACATAATTTACTGTCTGTCTCTTCAAAAGATTATAGGTTCTTAGTTGGAAAGCAATTCATTTGTAAATCCATTTTCCCTCTTAAACAACAACAGCATGGCCATCAGGTCAATGCCGACTCTTAGTGACCCCATAGGACAGAGCATCTCTGACCACTGTGGGTTTCCAAGAGGAAATCCTTATGGGGGCAGAAAGCCTCATTTTTCTTCCAAGGAGTGGCTGGTGGCTTTGAACTGCCAATTCTGTGGTTAGAAGCCCAAACTTGCAACCCACTGTGCCGCCCTGTTCCTAACCCTGAGCCTTGTCAGTGTCTACCTGTTTTCCATCTCATTTTTAACTCCTGATCAGGGAAATACTTCCTGGTCAGGGAAACACTGCAGTAACAGTGCTCCACTTAAAAACAAAAACACAGATGACACATTTCCTCACCCCCATTTCGCTAAACGGAGCTCACATGATGCTGCTGCCACAGTTCTCATTATTATTTGGACATTCATTTACTTGTTATTCTGATACTTACTGTACACCTGGGACTAAAGGACCCAGATATGTGCTGGGACACCAGGGTAGATCACATAAGCAGGAGGTCAGTTCGTCAGATGCGGCTGGGCAGCAGTGGTGGGGTGTGGATTCTTTCAGGGGGCCCCAGGGAAACCTCAGAAGGAGACACATACAGGCCGCCTTTACAAGCAGAGAAGCCTTTGCATGTCTTTTCTGTGACACTGGTTCATTCCTGACATTTCTCCCCCCTGGCTCTTGTGTTGCAGTTTATGGACATGGTGGGCTGGTCCCTGGAGACAGCAGATCACATGGCCATCCCCACCTCGTTCAACCCTCACAGCAACAGTGTGGTCGCGGACATCCAGGAGCTGCCTGCGACCATTCTCAGTGTGTCCTGGGTGGCTCCTCCATCATACCTGGGGGACAAGGTGCTGACATCTGCCCTTCTGAGTCCCCTGGGGGCCTTCCGCACCACTGTATCACTTAAGGGGTGTTTGTAAGGGAACGTTAAGAAAGTTGGGTGAACACAATGGAGCCCCTGGGTGAGGCAATCAGGTAGCATGGTCAGCTGTTAACCAAAAGGGTTGGAGATCTGAGTCTACACAGAGAAAAAGAAAAGCCTGGTTGACCTACTTCTGAAAAAAAGCATCCCCTGACAGAGAGGGGGTCGCTGTGTGCGTCTGAGCTGATGGCAGGGTGCCTGGTGGCTCGGTAAAGTGAAGAAGAGACCAACCACCCTTCAGACACGAGGAGTCCAGTTAGTGCTGAGTCAGTACCTTGGAGTCCAGCATGCACTGGCCCTGCAGCAAGCAAAGCCACCTTACAACCTTTTCCTCCATTTTTTTAAAAACTGGGTTCCAGAATTTTCATCCTGGAGAAATAACCATTTAAATAATACCTGTGCAGATGGAGTAGATCTCACTTTTAAATGCTACTGCAGAGAATCCTTTGTTTAAAAGAAAAGCAAGAAGCTGTGCCAGGAAAAGCAACAGCTGCAATGTAACTTGTTCACTCAGTAAACAAGCCCCAGGCTAGGGCCCGGGGTCACAGAGTCATACACCTGCCTCACCTCCTCGGCGGGGATGCTGCCTTGGAATATCCTGGCCCACCTTCGCAGTCACTCCTCCTTTCTTCATTAGCTTTGCTTTAAGGGTAGGAGGTATTAGGACCATGTGTTAGTCTGGGTAGACTAGAGAAACAACTTCATAGCCACTCATGTGTGTATCAAAAAGAGTTTTCTATATAAGAGCAATTGAATATGGAGCTAACACCCCAGTCTAGTCCAGATCAAGTCCATAAGTTTGGTATGAGCCCATAGGTCCGATGCCAATCTGTACATTCCTCTTCAGATTCATGCAGCACATGCATTGATGCTGAATGCAGGAAGATCACAGGCCCGTGGGTGGGAGGTCTTGCGGATCCAGTGATGTTGTACACATCTCAGCGCTGGCAGGGATCTCCAAGTGGATTCTCCAGCTCAGGGCATTAGCGTAATTCCATGTGTCTTGTCAGCTGCAATGTGTCCCAGGGAGTGAGCCTGTTTCTAGCCTCCAACAAGCTATTTAACCTATTTAGTGCCTCTAAATGAGGTCATCAAGTTGCGATCTGATTGTCCGGCTGAAAACTACCCCTTCACTCTTAAGCCTCAAATTGACAACAGATTATCTACCACAGGCCAGCAATGCAATTGCCACCAGAAAATTAAGACTTCTGCATCTACCACACCATTGGTGGAAAAGTCTGGACCCTGAAGAGAGTAGTCAACATGGTTTCCATGTCCAGTAGAATTCATAATCATGTAAACAATATATATATATACATATGTATATATATTCTGGGTTTCATTATCTCTCTGAAAGAGATGAGCAATATTAAAATCAGAATCTGATGGCCTAGCTTGCTTTGAATGGCTATGACTTACATAAACATGTTGGCTTAGTATTCATACCAGAGGAAAAGCATCTTATTTAATATCAAGATTCTTTTTATGAGAAGTCACTCCTTGCTTAATCTCACTCATGCTACAAAGCACTTAAAATGATACAAGGTGGCATAAATTAGAACCATGCAGGACCATCCTCCCTCCCCCTAGAGGGAACTGGTCAGCAGAGGGTTTGGCTGTATTGTTCCCACCACGTCCAAGTGCTTTTCCCCTGGGGAAATGCCGCCCGGGTCTTCTCTGATGCTGCTGTTTTCATTTCACTGTAGGTGTCCTCCTATGGTGGCTACCTCACTTACCAAGCCAAGTCCTTTGGGTTACCCGGCGACATGGTTCTTCTGGAGAAACAGCCTGATGTGCAGCTCACTGTGGGTATCAGAGTGTGGCCCCCACGGCAGAAAAAGGGGGGGTTGCTGTTGACACTGATTCCAACTGAGACCCTTCTGATAAGTGTTTTTGCAAAAAGCTTGCCCTGCCTCGTTCTCGACACTGTGTGGTAACTAAAAAGGAAGCCTTGAACATGTGGTGGCTCATCAGCATGGACTTCTAGGACCATCTTCACCCCCAATGGTCCCTCCTATCTCCGCCCCCAAAGTACTTAACTGTGTCTCACCTGTGCTGCTGGTAAATCACCGCCTTCGGTAAACTTTCTTTTCTTTTCAAATCATTTTATTGGGTCCTCTTATAGCTCTTATAACATTCCAGACATCAGTCGTATCAAGCATGCGTGTACATATGTGGCCATCGTCATTTCTAAACCATCTTCTACTTCCATCCTTGGTGTCAGCTTGGTAAACATTCTGATACATTTCTTTTAAGTTTCATGGGCATTCCAGCCACACATCATACAATTCAATGGTTCAACCATATCACAGGGAGTTGAACAACCTTTACGACAGTTGACTGGAGAACATTTTCTTTTCTTTTTTTCAATTTGTGTAGCAACTGTTTGAGTCCTTCCAGGGCGCTGGGCTCTGTGCAGGGGGAGCTCCAGGCTCGTGCGTCACAGGGGAGATCTGCGGGATAGGACGTCTTCGAGAAGTCCAAGCAAGGCTCCCCGTGAGCAGGAGTGTTCTGGGGTGTGTGAGTGTGTGTGTGGTGGCAGTGGTGGGGGGGCTGTTGTACTCTGAGAAACCCTCTCAAAAACCTTTATAGAGCAGGTTCGTTTTGATCCGGGCCTTCTAGACTGGGCCTGAGGAGACGAATGAGCTTCCAGGATACGTCCCAGGGCAGGACGCTGTGCTCTTGGGGTGACCAGGCTACTTGTCAAAATGGGTGGTGCTGAGACATGGAAAATGAGCTTGGACGAGAAGCCAACCAATTTCCACGGAGTTCATCTGACCCCTGTGTGCCCAGGTGGCCCGGAGGGTACCCTGTGCGGTAAAAGGGAGTTTGACTTGATACAAACAGGGGTGGGGGCTTTTCTGGCTTTCTGAGGCACGCTGCCTATGCCCCATGCGCCTGGCATGCAATTCAGAGCTGCAATTGAGAAACTTCCTTGAGGGAAAGACCAATGACACATTACGCTTTAACTACGCTCCCCCCAGCCCCCACCCCCACCAGAAGGCAGTGCACAGTACCTGAACACAGGGTGAGGTGGCGCAGCCGGAACTTGATTTTGTTTCTGGTTAATGTGCTGTGACTTGGAGATACAGCTGCAGTGCTGGGGGCGGTGGCTTGTGTCTCTCACTTAAACTAGGCACCAGCAAGTCTCACTCACCTCTGCACAGCGAAGGGCCGGGCAGCTTTGGCGGATGCCTGCCCAGAGACAGTGGTGATGGAGTGTGTCCTGGGGCACGCATATTGATGGAAATGCTTCAAAAATGCGAGGAATGCATGCAGGTTAGCTCACCGATAAAGGCACTGAGGGTTTCAAAGCTGCATTTTTCAGGGAGAAAGAGCTGCATTTTGAAGATGTGGCCCTGGCTGGTCCTGTTTGGGCGTCATGTTTTTTACAGAGCCGCATGTAAGAGTAGTTGAGACCACTGGAGGGCTTTAAACTAAATAAGTAGATAGATAGATATGCAATCAAGAAAAGTCTACTGTGCAAACTGTTGGAATTCACTTGGAGGTAATGACCAAGATTTCTTCTAATTTTCTCTTAAAAGGTGGAAAAAATTTTTGAGCTTATGAAACATTTGTTCTACTGCCACCCTTGGAATTAGAGACTATGAGTCATGTTGTTGTTGTTGTTGCTGCTGCTGTTGTTTGGTCCAGGTTTTAGATAACACTTGCCAACACACTTTTTTTTTTTTTTTTTTGCTAACCCATATTTTAGTGCCTCAAATATTACCATTGTGCTGGGTATAATTGACCTGCTGAATTCGATAATGGCACCGCTTTCCCTCTTGGCTGTCATCTCTGACCTACGGAGCATGTGCCATATACCACTCCTCACTCTGCTCACCCAGAAACAAACCAGGATGTCTTACTGCGGTGTTAGCCAGTCTGAGACAGAGGAAGTGCATGCTGGCTCCATGTAAAGTTGTTTGTGCTATACTAAATATTTCGATCTGCTTATATTTCACATGGTGTCTTTGAACCGAAGCTGAGCAGTTCACATTACATGGACTTGGAATTTTCCCCAAGCATCATGTCACCTTTATTAGGAACGGAATAGCAGGCAGTTCCAATTTGTTGTCTTAAAAAGGGCTCAGAAATTAGAGTGACGGTGCCATGAGGAGCACTGATGTGTGGCGGGGGGTGTGTTTGCCTGCTAAGTGCAAGGCCAGCTATTCAAGCCCGCCAGTCACTCTGCAAGAGAAAGATGAGACTTTCTGGTCCCATAATGATTTACAGCTTCAGAAAACCCACAGGAGAAGTTGCACTCTGTCCTACAGGCTTCCGTGGGGGCATAATTTGCTGCACAAATAGAGATTCAGATGTTCTGAAACCCAAAGTGGGTCTGTCAGAATTCGGACTCCTTTATTAAAGTTAAAATGTTCCAGTCTTGTTATAAGACAGCTAAACTTCTCTGCCTGTGCGCAGAAAATATACAATTAACATTTTTTCTTAGAAAGAATCGGCACAATCCTCACCTCTGAAACATTTAACGTGAACTCTCCATTGACTTCCAAGAATCAAGATGTGTTCTGAAATGTTTACTGCCTAGTTTGAAGAAGAAAGCTTTATCGTAATATTTGTGAAGATTGCTATGAAGTCTTACATTTCAGATAGCCCAAATTGCCCTCATGTGCCTTCCAAGTACGTGCCTTTGCAATTTCCGTTTTTATCTTCTACTCTGCTCAAGCTGTCTTTGGGGCCTTGCAGTAACTTAGAATTTCTCTGGGTATTGCACAGCTTCCTACACCTAAAAGAAACCCATCCCCCCCACCCTCGAATCAACTCATAGTGACCCTACAAGACCCTTTGCATTTCCAAACCTTTAAATCTTTTTAAAAACTTCAGAGCGACTGGTGGATTTGAGCCACTGATCTTCTTATTAGCCCCTCAATGCATAACCAAGGAGCCGCATAGGTCCATAGGGCGCTTCCTTGGAACTCCCTCAATACCTAATTCGTTTTCAACCCTTTCTTAGCTTTTGGATCTAAGCCTGTAGTTTGTGAGTCTGAATTTTTATCATATTTCAAGCTAGGAGGATAATACATGTAGTATAACTTAGTAGCTGAAAATATAGGGGAACACATATCTCAGAAGCCAGTGCTAAATGAGAGCTGATGCCATTTTCTGAATCGGCGCCCCAAATAACCTCAGGAACAGGCTTTGAACAGGAAAGGTTTGCTGTTGTTGCTGAGCCCAGATAAATGCTTTTCTCTCTGAGACACGGCTCCTTACGAGTGGGCTTCTTTTGGAGGTGGTGTTCTAACAAGACAGTTGGGACTGTCTGTGTGTGTGCTTGTCTGTCTGAAGGTTGCTGATGGACATGCCCATTCTGCTCTCACGGGAGTCTCTTCAAGGAGGCCATAGTGGGAAGGGGCTGAGAAGGGGTCCAACAAATCGCCACAGGGCATGGGTGCAGGGCTACATCCTCCTCCTCATCGCTGGAAATACGATATTTCATCCTTCAGCCCTGGCCTCTCTTCTCCCACCCACCAAAGCACTTTGTAGCCACCAAAGTTGGCCCTGTAGGTAAAGTAGGGTTGTGTGTTCGTGTTTCAGTTATGGTCACATCCAGGATGTTTCTTTGTTGCATTAAAAACTGTATTAGATATTCTTACTCTGCATGCATGTTTCTAAACTTTTAACCGGCTAGGGCCTGGACTGTTATATAGATTCAGGTTTTCCATGTAACACAGATCGATAGAAGTGTGTTCTGGCATCAGTCAGTGACAAACTTCCAAACATCTCACCTAAGGTGCTGAAGCACTCGTTTCCTCTTCCCATAGGGTCAGCAGATGTCAGTGGTCTACGAGGAGCCAAACCACCCCCGGCCAGACCAGCTCTACCATGGACGAGTCCAACTGGTAGAGGTAAAGCAATGCTTCAACAAAATGGTTCTTTGGGGGTCTTCGTTGTTTTGTAATTTCTGATCATTTCAAGCAATCATGTCATTTAACTTTTGATCTTGAAATATAAATTATAAAAATATGGAGGATGGTACTCCCAGGCTTTGTCTGAACTATCCTTATGACTCTTGTTCCGGTTTCTTCTGCATTTCAGTTAATTGACTCTGTCTTTGCTGTGTGTTTGTAGGCATTACCACCACATAGCTCTCTTTACCTTTGGGTCTCTGGTCAGTCCCTGGAACCAGTAGATTATCCAACCAATGCTTTATGCTACTGCATAGAAAAGTCACAAAATGGCACATCAAAAGCAATGAGTAATGTAGCGATATCAAGGAAAGCATGTCAAACCACCACCACCCTTCTGTTGGCCTGTCTCATTGCTGATGCCAGCAGGTGTGCCACCAGCAGTTCAAATGCCAGTAGGATGAACACGCTTCAGGAGAACTTCCAGCTTAAGGCAGGTTAGGAAGAAAGGCTCTGTGCTTCTGGAAATCAACTAATGAAAACTGTAGATCATAACACAAGACCTCCCAGAGGCTCCTGGAAGATGAGCCCCCTGGATTAGGAAGTATTCAAAGCACATGGTGGCTGCAGAAATGGACTTCAGCACATGATCATGAAGGAGGCACAGGACAGAGCAATATTTTGTTGACTTGTACATGGGTGCCATGAGTTGGAATTGACTTGGAATTGACCATCAAATCAGAAATCATTTTTTTGTTTGTTTTTGTTTTTTGGGCATCACTGCCTCTGGTGGTGGGAGTAGGAGGCCCAGCTTTTGCTCCTGTGTAGCCACTGCTGGAACTGAACCTCCATCCCAGTGGGCCGCAGTCCCACGCACAACCACTACGCCACCGGGACTCAGCCCCAGAAATCATTTTTATCAGTCCTAATTATTTACAAGTATTTCTTTAAAATAGTATTTAATTTGTATTATTAAAATTATCCAATACTTCAAGGAACCTTTAAGTACTACCCTGAACTCATTCTTGATCATCTCTGTATGCCTTTAACATTTCTATATGGTGCTAGTGTGGAATCTTAGAAGTGCCATGGATGGCCTAGAGAGCAAACAATCTGTCTTGGAAGAAGTACAGCAGAATGCTCCTTAGAGTCAAGAATGGAGAAACTTCGTCTCATGTACTTTGGACAAGTTAGAGGGGGGGCGCTATTCTCTGAGAAGGACATCATACTTGGGAAAGTAGAAGTGCAATGAAAAAGAAGGCTGCTGACAAGATGGATGGACACAAGGTCTGCAACTCTGAGCTCAAACATAAGAACAATTGTGACCGGGGTGAAGGGGAAGAGTTCTTGCTCAGGGGGCATTGAGTTCATGTTAATGGTGGTGGAGTCATTTGAAAAAGGACATCAAGGGGCTGAGCCCGGTGACGTAGTGGTTGTGCGGGGGACTGTGGCCCACTGGGACGGAGGTTCAATTCCAGCAGTGGGGCTGGGACTCCTACTCCCACCACTGGAGAGCAGTGATGCGCCCCCCCCCCCCCCCCCCCCCCCCCCGCCGCCCAAGAGAAAAAGAAAAAGGACATCAAGAATGGCTGCACAACTCATAGAATATAATCAACGGCACTGAATTATACATGCAGAAGTTGTTGAATCAGAGAATGTTTTCTTGTGGATATGATTGCCTCAATTAAAAAAAGATAAGTACTTGATTTTTTTTTTAATTAGAAGAATGATCGTAAGGGGGGCGCAGGGCCAGGCCGTGTTTCATTCTGTGGTCCATTGGGTTTCTTCGAGTTAGAACCAGCCTGACAACCACAACTGGTGTCTCGTTACATTGTTAAAACTTCCTTCTTGGGCTGAGCCCCGATGGCATAGTGGTTGAGTGTGGGACTGCGGCCCACCGGGTTGGCGGTTCAAATCCAGCAGCAGCTCTCCAGGAACAAGGCTGGGCTTCCCACTCCCACCCGAGGGCAATGAAGTCCCCCACCCCCCCACCCCCAAGAAAACCTTCGTTCTTAAGCAACACAGATGTCTCCATGTAAGAGGTGGTTATACAATAAAGAACAAGAACTTCAAATGCTGTTAGTTTGTGTCCACAGCACAATTCAAAGACTTACTCCCGAATTTCTTATGACCGAGATGTTCCCCCATTGGGACCAACTTGATTTTAAAGTTTGTGGTGAAAGTTATGATCATTGTGGTGACAGCGCAGCCCTCTCCTTGGGAAAAGGGTCCTGGGTGGGCATGGGGGTCAGGCTGGAGACCTGACTTTTGTGTTTTCCGTTGATTATGCTGATTAATTGGCTAGTTCGTAGACAAGGAACTTTGCAGGGACCCAAGGTAAACATAAATAAAATCTTTCCAAATTCTTGAGAGGAAGAGTGATTCATTAAGGGCAGAGTTTTATGGTCTGTGAGTGACTGTTTAACAAAGATCAGTATTTGTTGGGGCAGGGAAACTTCCCGTGTGTCATATTTTCTAGCCCACTTAGTGGGGTTTCTAGCTCCACATCCTGGGCTGGAGTTTCTGATCTGGAAAGGAAAGGGGTTTCCCTCTGTTTCTCTTCACTGTCTGGGAGCTCTCTGAAGATCCTTTATGACTCTCTCCCTGTATGCCTCCCATGAATTTGTGGAATCGGTTGATAGAGCCCTTGAATCCATTGAGAATTTAGGATTGAGAAGCATTCATGCTGGCCACATGACCCTCCTGCCAGGATGGATTTCCTGTTCTTTGGGTTCATAGGCAGAGTTACAGCCTGTGTTGTAGATGTGATTAGCTGTTGGCCAACCTACATACATTTCTATGTGATAAACACATCCTTAGCATAGACTGACTGACCTGAACCACAAATGCTCTTTGTGTCCCCTGAAAACTCTGCAACAGAAGTTTGTCAGTCAGTTTCACTTACTTTTTTCTTTACCATGCTATCTCTTTTTTAAAAAAAGTTTTCCCTACATTCATATTTTAAAATTCTTCTTCTCTCCCCACTGTCTTTCCTTCCTTCTCTCATTTTCACAGTCACTATGAATAACCAAAAACATTAGACATCTTTCTTTATTCTAATCTGTCTGCATTCTATATCAAGACTTTGTATTTTCTCCCTGTCTTCTTCCTCCTTGCTTTCTTTTCTCTTCTGTTTGGTTGACCTTACTATATTTATTTCCTATTTTCAGGTGCGTAAACTAGTGAAGAAGGTAGATGTACTTGTTTTCAAATTTTTACATTAAGGTGAATGGATGTTGTTATTGTTACATGCCATTAAGTTGGTTCTTATTCACAGCGATTCCACGTACAACAGGATAGAACACCACCCAGTCTTGTGGCATGCTCACGATTGTTATTGAGTGTGAGCCCATTGGTGCAGCCTCTGTGTCAATTCACTTTGTCAAGGGGCATCCTCTTTCTTACTGTACCGCCGTTTTCCCAATGACGGTGTCCCTTTCCTGGAACTGGTCTCTCCTGATAACATGTCCAAAGTACATGAGACAAAGTCTCCCCTCCTTGTTTCTAAGGAGCATTCCGGCTGTATTTCTTCCAAGACAGATTTGCTTGTTCTTTTGGCAGTCCATGTAATTTCAATGTTCTTTGCCAACACCGTAACTGAAGGCACACCTTAATCATCAAAGTGACGCCCTTGCTTTTCAACACTTTAAAAAGAGGTCTTGTGCAGCAGACTTTGTCCAATGGAAGACAGTGTTCCAATTTGTCCTATTCCCGCCCCACTCTCTTCAATGCCACAATAGCCATGAAAACAGCATCCCATCACAACAGTGAAAATCAGCAGCCTGGCAGCCATCAGAAAGGAGAGGGGATGGCCTGGGGTTAGACCTCTGAAGGTCCTCTTCCCAGTAAATTGTTACGGTCTCATCTGTCTTGAAGTCTCTTGGAAGACCCCACTTGCAAGATTGTCTCCTCTTCCAGAAAAGAAAAAAACACGACAAAACAAACAACCTTGAAAATCTTTGTTAGAAATGATTGTTGGCTGAGATTATGGAGAAGTTTAAGATGAAGCTAAACACAAACAAATCTTAAAGGGAGATGTTTGAAAGTTCATACCAAACCAACACTATTGCTATCGAGTCAATTCGAAGCCATAGGAACCCTCTGTGTTCAGAGTAGAACTGCTTTCTGAGGTTTTCTTTATGGAAGGAGATCTCCAAGCCTCTCTTTCATAGTGTCAATGGTGGACTTGAACTGTCAACCTTTAGGTTTGTAGTCAAGCCGTAAACCCATTTGTACAATACAAGACCTAACGTTTTCATAGAAGCTTTGAAAAGCCTCTTCAATATTCCTTTGAATGCATGCCTAAGGATATGCACACACCAGGGTGGGGTGCATGTTCCCAAAAGGCTTGCACACACCTTAACCTCTCATAGTTGGTGGGTCTTGAGACTTTGTGCAAGCATGAAGTGAAGGTTAAATCAGAGATGTTAACTGCTGGGCTGATTGTTGAAGAGATTCCACAGCAGGCACACTGAGACCCTCAGACAAAGCTAGGAGATGTTGTGGTTTCAGGCCTTTAAGAAAACCTTATTTCATCATTATCTGGCATCAGTTCTGAAAAGACACTATACAAAACACAGTATCAGGTGGAAAATCCAGTCTCTAGAAGTGTCACATTGGATTATTTTAAATGCTCAATTTTGAACAACAACAACAACAACAAAAAGTGAGATGTACAAAGAAACAATAAAGTCAGGCCCACAGAGAGGGAGGGAAAACACAGTCAGGAGAAACTTCCCCATGAGGAAACCAAGTTGTTGTACTTTTGTGACAAAGACATTGTCAGGGATTGGAAATCCTCTGGGGAAATTAAAGTCTTCCCTGCCTAGAGAACTAAAGGAAGCAGGACAGCAGTGTCTCACTACATAGGGATTGTCCATAAAAAGACGGACAAGGTGCTCAACAGATACTTTAGAGCTGAAAAATGTCTGAAAAGAAATTAATTGCTGGAGGGGATCAACAACTGATTTGGACAGTCAGCAGAATTAACAAATTTAAGAGAGATCCATTGAGATTATCCAGTTTCTGGAACAGAAAGAAAACAGTAAAGAGAAATGAACAAAGCCTCAGAAACCTGTCCCAGCATATATACAACGGGAGCCCCAGGAGATGAGAGAGAGGGAGGGACAGAAAAATGTTTGAAGAAGTCATGGCCTAAAACTTCCGATTGGATGAATATGATTAATCAATCTGTCCAAGGAACTCCAGAAATTCAAACTGGAGTCACGAGAAAGCAGACCCATGAAGATGCAGTGACAAAGACAAAGACAGGCTCTTGAACATGGCAAAGGAGAAACAAGTCTTCACCTACATGTGATCCTCAATAAGGATAAATAATTAAACAGCTAATTAATCACCAAAAGCCACGGAAACCAGAGAACAGTAGACAAACCTAGTCAAAGTGTTGCAAGAAGCACACTGTCAACCAAATATTCTATAACTGGGAAAATGATCTATTAAAAATGAAGGAGAAATTAAAACCATGGCATGGTAAAACAAAACGGAGGGATGATATTGCTAGTGAAAACTTCCCTACAAGATACACTAAAAAGAGACCTTTAGGCTGAAATGTAAGGACACTTGATAGTAGCTCAAATCCACACAAAGAAGTAAGGAGCACTGGAAAAGCTAATTACTTAGTGCTGTGAAGGCAATGCTGACACTACAGGACTTGGTAGAACTGCTCCTGTGGCCTTGTAAGACTGTCACTGTTTACAAGAGTAGAAAATCCCATCGAGGAGTGGCGGGTGGTCTTGAACTGCCAACCTTGTGGATCACAGCCTGAGGCATAACCATTACACCACCAAGTCTCCTTAAGTTAACCAATGGGTAAATAAAATATTGGTATACAAGAATGCCACAAATACTGCGGGTTGTTTTCCAGATCCCCACAGTAAAGTGATGATTGCCACAAAGCACGCCCCATGAAGAAATATTTTTGTTGCTTCTCAGTGCACATGCAAGTTATGTTTACACACTACTGTGATTACATGCGCAACAGCACTGTGAAAAAATTGAGATGTGGTGAGCATTATCATAGTGTGAACCACAAGGTCAGCGGTTCAAACTCACTAGCCACTCCTTGGGAGGAAGATGAGGCTGTTTGCACCCACAGAGATATAAAAGTTGTCATTAAGCAGTCATGGCCGATCTCACTGTGGGCTTCTGAGACTGTCACTTTGGGGGAAGTAGAAAACTCAGTCTTTCTCCTGGTGGTTCCAAACTGCCAACCAGGTGAGTCACAGTCCAAGATGTAACCACTACACTGCCAGGACGCCAAGTCTTGGCAATCCAATATAGGATTGCTAAGCATCAGAAGTGATTCGACAGCAGTGGGTTATAGATAGGGATAGAGAGCGACTGAAAATGGGCCCAGTTTCTTTGGGGGAGGGCGAGGGGTGGGTGAAAAAACGCTTCAAACATTAGATTACGGTGATGACTGCCTACCACCTTACATTTTGAATTGTGCACTTAAAATGCATTAATGCCACAGTATGTAAATCACACCGCAAGCCTTTACAGTTGACATTAGATTTACATTGTTCTTCCATATGCTAGTTAGGATAGTTAACATTGCTCAGTTGTCTCCTACATGCTAGGAGCCCGCGTGCTTCTGTGAGCTCGGTATTGGGTTGTCACCACAAGGTGGATGGTTCAAGCCTCTCTGCTGCTCTTCAGGAGAAGGACGAGGCTGCCTGCTTCTGGCAAGATGTGCAGTTGCGGAAACCTTCTGGAGCAGCTCTGCTTTGTCTTCTGGGTCACTGAGAGTCGGAACCCACGTGACAGTGACGTGTGTAGTCTTTGGTTGTTGTTTTTAGACTACATTCTAGGCACTGGGCTAAACACTTCATTCATGCTATGTCACTTAGTGTCCTTCAATCCTCCTGGTTAAAATAAGCCTAGAGATGACTGCTCATTTAAGAGAGGGGAACTGAGTCCAAAGAAGGCAACAAAGAAAGGTTGCCATCAGAAAATGCAGAGTTGGTTTGCCTCGGTGCTCGCCCCTCACTGGCTGTGTGACTTCGGACAAGTTAACGAACTTCTATGTGCTCCACCGTCTCATTTGTGAAATGGGAGTGATAATTATAATAGTTGTCACGGGACTGTTGTGGGGAGTGGTCAGAGACTAGATGTAGGCATAGGAAGGACTCAGTCCATCCTGGGGGGGGGGGGGGGGGGGGGGGGGGGGGGGGGGGGGGGGGGGGGGGGGGGGGGGGCGGGGAGTCTTGCAGGGGTAGCAGGCTACACACTGAGCTGCTATGTATCAGGTCCATGGTCTGAATCCCTCAGCCACTCCACAAGTGAAAGATGAGACAGTTTGCTCCTGTAAAGATGGAATGTCTCAGAAACCCAATCGGGCTGTTCTACACCATCCTGTCAGTCAGGTCACTCTGAGTGGAATCGGCTCCATGGTGGAGAGTTTGATGTTCAGAGTAGTATTTCACTATCAACCCTCAGAATTTTAGATAAGCCAGTTTTCTTAGGTGACAAAGCTTGCAGGGTTATAGCTGAGACAGGAGCCTATGCATGGGTATGTTCCCATCCATGGGTCACTGATGCCCTGGGGTTTTCAGCAAGTGCTTCCACCCCTGTGCCACCAGTTATGAAAGGGAGAAGGGGCTGGCCCCAAGACCAGACCAGGCGTAGAGGAGCTCAAGGGAGGCTAGCTATCGCCGGGATTGCTAGTTGGTTCCAAGGCCGGCGTTTGCTCGAAGCTGCTCCCGACGTCTATGATCTGGACTGGAGCAACATCCTTCGCTTCTTTAGCCAGCATCAGTATCTCACAGATTTTTAGAATACTGCTTTTATGACAATAGTATGTGTGTGTGTACGTATTGCATGCATGTGTGCGTGTGCAGCACAAGATTTGCTGTCATTCTCTGGATGGTGTACATTCTCTGGATGATCAGGGCTGTATGACGCTGTCGATTTCCTGATGCCTTTCATCTGATCTAAGTTTTGCACAAGCAAAAATATATTTTAAAATCTATGTAGCCCTGGGCAAAGCCTTTTTCTTGGCTTTCTTGTTTCCTATTTTGGCTTCTCTGGAGCGTCTCTTCTTGGAAATAACCTGGCAGATCTGTCTTCAGAATGTGACTATGCTCCTCCTTTTATCCTCCCATGGTTAAAGGTCTCGGATTCGCTCTGGGCACCTGGCTCTTTGAGCCCCCAAGAGGTAAGCTCACCTGAGCGAGACCCTTCTTTCTGTTTGCATGTGCAGGGGAACTTCAGACATGCAGGCAGTGGTGCTCCAGTGTCTCGGGGAGAGCTGATGACGGTGCTGTCTAGACTGGAAGGCGTGCGTATCCGAGGCCTCTATTTCACAGAGACGCAGAGGCTCACCTTGGGAGAGGTGGGGCTGGAGGAGGCCTCCGACTCTGGAATTGGAAGAATAGCACATCACGTGGAGCTGTGTTCCTGCCCACCTAATTATTCTGGTGATTCGTGCCAGGTAGGAAATTTCCCTCCCCTGTTAAATTCCTCCAGGTGACTTCTGGGGCAGGCTGCCCTGGCTGTTGGACAGGTCTGTTCCCTGTACAAGTTCCTGCGTGGGAGGGGAAGGGGTCGCTTTTGTTTACCTGGTGTCTTTTGGTAGGCATTGGGCTGCTGATCACGAGGTGCTAATCACAGTTGAAGCCACCAGTCACCCCGTGGGAGAGAGAGGAGGCTCTCTGCTCCCCCGGAGATTTACAGCCTCAGAAACTTACAGGGCAGGTCCACTCAGTACTATGGAGACTCTGAGTCAGAATCCACTCAACGGCAATGGGTTTGGGACCTTCGGATATCAAACACACTAATGCTCGGGCAAAGGTCTCCAAATGGAAGAGGAAGGAGCCTTGCCTGTAGATCCCAGCGTTTTCCAGGCAAGGCGTTCTGGTGACACTGTAGGTTAAGTGTTGAATGGATAACCTCATTTCAGGGTTCAAACCCACCAGCGACACCGCGTGTGAAAGAGGAGGCTGCTCCCCAAAAAGATTTACAGTCTCAAAAGTCCCACTGAATCGGAACTAACTCGCTGATCGTGGGAGTTTTGAGGTTTGGGTTACCTGTGGCAGACCCAGGATCCTCGTGCCTTTGCCTAATCGAATAAAAACAAAACAACAACAATTGAAAAAAAAAAAAAACCACTTCGCTGCCATGGAATCCATGCTGACTCATGGTCACCCTCTTGGCTAGGGTGGAGCTGTCCCTGTGGATTTCTGAGAAAGAGTAGAAAGCCTCCTCTGTTTCCCCTGGAGCAGCTTGGGGTTTCAAACTGCTGACCTCGTGGCTAGCAGGCCAACTCCAGGGCCTCAGGGCTCTTGCCTAATCAAAGCTTTTCCCAACGCCTCTCCCACAGTAGAGTTGAATTCCACAATAGAGTAGAAGGAACCGGATGCTGCAAGGCAAACCCACCTTGCGCTTTCTGTAGGCTTGCAGCAGATGCTCACTGTCTACGGTCCAGGTATCAGTTAATTAAAATATGCCATATAAGGAAAAGATTTCAATCTTGAGCTTAGATAGATATTTCTTTCCTAAAGAAGGGGACCGAGCACAATGCTTAGAACAGCTTGCACCGGCTACCATCGAGTCAATCTTGACTGAGAGTGACCCTCTTGTGAGGTTTCTGAAGCTGGACATTTATTTGTATGCAAGCAGACAGCTTCAACTTTTTCCTGCAGGTCAGCTAGAGAGTTTGAATTCCCAACCTTGTAACCTAGCCAACTAATGCTGCTTATCTGATGGTGCCACTAGGGCACCTCTGACCAGTTATTAGGAAACAGCAAACATTGCCATTCTGTTAAACCCTTAATACCAGTCAGTCCCAGGTGAACTGCGCCTGAATTTTCTGCATTGTCAGCCCACTTATCTCTTACCTGCTGTAGTTTTCTGGATACTTCTCTTTTGTGGCAATTAAGCCACACATTTCTCTCTCTCTCTCTCTCTCTCTCTCTCTCTCTCTCTCCCTCTCTCTCTCTCTCTCTCTCTCTCCTCTCTCCCCTCTCCCCTCTCCTCTCTCTCTCCCCCCTACCCAGTTAACATCCATCACCTGGGGAGCAGAGTGGTTCTCAGAGTGGTGACCGCCGAAGAATCTGTTTTGTTTGGTGCTGCTGTGTCGGTCCTGTCTCGGTGACTCAATGAACCCTAGAGTCAAATGCGGCCGAGCCCACAGCATCTGCCCAGTCACTGTCAAGTGTGTGCCCCGGGTCACAGCCCCCGGGGCAGTCCGTGTCACGTAGGGGCTTCTCTTTCCCACTGACCCAGCTATTTTACCAAGCATCATGCTGTCCTTCTCCAGAGTCTCGTCCCTCCTGAGAACAGGTCTAAAGGACATGAACGAAGCCTCTTCCTCCTCCTCCTCCTAAGGAGGGCTCTGGCTGCATGTCCCCTAAGACAAATGTGTCTGCTCTTCTAGCAGTCCGTGGTGTAGTCAGTGCCCATCACAACCCCGTTCTTCAAAAGCAGTGGCTCCTCTTTGGCTTTCCTTCTACATTGTCCAGCGATCCGATGGCCTGGGAGGGGTGGGAAGAGACCCACTTGGAAAGGAGATCTCTGGCAGAAGATGTGCCCGTTTTCCCTCTTCTCCAGGGCATGTTCTTGGGGGTGACTCAGCCTGTGATTTACTGCTGCTAATCGTCTAGTGCTGTCTGCGGGGCGAGGTGGGTAGAAGGTGCTGCCCGCCCCACCTCACGGGAATTACAGAGCGGTGTGCTTGCTTCCGGGACGGTGAGGGGCGCTCTGCACCGTCTGACTCATGCGTGAAGTCGAAAGGTGGGGCCCCGCCGCAGACAGCCCGCCGAGCCTGAGTCAGGCAGGCCTGGGCACCGAGCAGGAAGAGCCGTATAAGAAGCTGCGGCAGACGGTCGGCCCTGCGCAGGCGGCAGGAGCCAGGGGCCAGCATGTCCCCCGCAGTGAGGTGGTCCGCCTGGAGGACAGGGTGGCTGTGGCTCTTCGGGGCGGCCCTGGGGCACTGCCTGGGACATAACACTCAGCAACAGAGGGTGCTTCTTCAGCGTCCCGCTCAAAGCCAGCTGCAAGCAAGTTACGGGGAGCTTAGGAACAGCCAGGTAACGTTGCTTTTTAAACATCTGGACGTGGGA
Source organism: Nesogale talazaci (assembly GCA_004026705.1). Taxonomy (NCBI): domain Eukaryota; kingdom Metazoa; phylum Chordata; class Mammalia; order Afrosoricida; family Tenrecidae; genus Nesogale; species Nesogale talazaci. The sequence continues at coordinate 44,396 of PVJH01012815.1, read as the reverse complement.
TGGGGAAGGGTTCCCAGGTTTGTGGCATTTTTTCAGATAGGGTGAGGAGTGAGTCAGTGGGCGGGTTGGGGGAGGGGTGCTGCTTCCCCGTTTTATTGACTGGCAGAGTTTATGGCGGTAGCCGACAGATTGCTGCCAGCACCCTTTACCACAAACCCCATAAACATCAGCTACCCGCCACCCCCTCCCGAAAGGCCAAGAGAGGTAAGGGTTTGGATGTCGTGGTGTTCAGATCATATGAAGTCATGCCCTTTGGAGAGGAGCCCAGCCTGCCAGGCAAAGGAGACCCAATCCTAGTAGAGGGTTGGTTCTCCACCTTCCCCGTGCTGCGACCCTTTCATCCAGTTCCTCATGTTGTGGTGACCCCCAGCCAAAAAATGATTTTCGTTGCTACTTCTTTTATTTATTTATTTATTTATTTATTTATTTATTTATTTATTTATTTGTGGGCATCACTGCCTCTGGTGGTCATGGGCACTACCCAGCCGCCACTGGATTTGAACCGCCAAGCCCGCAGGCTGCAGTTCCGCACTCAACCACTTACACCACTGGGGCTCAGCCCTCGTTGCTACTTCTTAACCGTACTTTTGTTACTGCTGTAAATAGGGTAACCCCTGTGAGAGGGTCGTTTGACCCCCAAAGGGGTGGCGACCCACAGGTTGAGAACTGCTGCAGTAGGGGTGAAAGAAAAGTCACTCCTTAACTCAAACCCCAGAACCAGTTACCTTCCGGCGATCAAGAGTAATCAGATAAGGTTGACACCCTATAGGTCCTGTCTGCTGCCCACCCCCATGCTTTCATCTGCGAGGCATTAAACATTCCTAAGTTTAGTTCGCTCCCTGCCAGTGGCCTGGATATGAAGCGGACACTTGGAGAGATACAGATTGTACGACTGTTGAGATGGCCCTGGGGACTTGAGAGGGATGCCATTTTATCATCTGGACTACAAACCTTTACTGCAAAAGTTGTCATCGTCACCACTTAGCAAGCAAGAAAACCAAACAAGCCTAGCCATGTGAGGTTATATGTTAGGGTAAAGGTGCTATATGGTATGTTCAGACACATTCATTTTCATTTAGAGTACAAGCTGAATATAGGAGCCGAATTGACTGCGATGTTGGGGCCGGTGTGCTGCATAAGAGTGGAGAAGTGATTCTATTTCAATAACTGACAAAAGCTCTATTGGAAAGGCACATGGGTGGTTTGTGCTTTTTTTCCTGTTTAGAGAGGGCACAAAGATGGGTTTGGTTGTTGTTGTTGTTTTTTTCCTGCTTCGAGAATGAAAAGCAAGAGAAGAAGAGTGGTTTTATTTTTTTATTTTTGAAGGGGGGGCATCACTGCCCTCTGGTGGTGGCAGTAGGAAGCCCAGCCTTGCTCCTGGAGAGCTGCTTCTGGATTTGAACTTCCAACCCAGGGGACTGCAGTCCCATGTACAACCAGTACACCACCGGGGCACAGCCCGAGTGGTTTTATTTTTAATCAACGTAGATTCGCCAACCCCCAAAGCATGTTCAGTGAAGACTTTGACTCACATGCACTTTGTCATCAAAAGTCTTGATGTATTTACTTTTTTTTGGATGTAACATCATCCCAAGCCAAACTCGCTGCTGTGGAGTGGATGTCACCTCACAGTGACGGACACTGTAAGGACAGAAAAGAACAGCTCCTATGGGCTTCTGAGGCTGTAGATTTCTATCACACGTCTTTCTTTCATGGATTGATTTCTTGATGTCTCATCTCTTTCCCACGGAGCAGTTCTGAGTTTTGAACTGTTGTCCTAGAGATTGGCAGCCCAGAACATGATCCACCAGGACATCAGGGTTCATATAATATTATTTATGGTGACAGTTATTAGGTACTTACCGCTTTGAATAGAGATTATTTGTAGGCAGATCCAATCCCGCCATGATTAGCAAAGCTATCACCCCTCGGTGCTGATTATAACTATAAAACATTCCTTTCATACTTTGAGTCTTTAGACAAGCCTGTTCATATATAGCACACCAAGTCATCCAGGTGTTGTTGTTGTTTTTTTTCTATTCAATGTGCTCTTTTGCCTCAACATGGTTCCTAATAGCTTCAGGGAACGTTATATTGGAAGTTGCGATCTTGTTATTGTGGGTGGTTTGTAGTCATTGGTAACTTTGGAAGACGCTCTCAACAAACAGCAGCTGAGCTGCTTCCTCTTGCACGCTACATTCAGCTTCGGCTTCCAGCCCCTCGGGCTGATGCCTCCTCTCCCTACTTTGGCCAGCTTGAGGCCTCTCTGACCCTTGATGAATGACATTGCTCACCTCCAGGTTTCCTTTAACTTACAGACTGGTGTGCCAGTTGAAGAGGGTTCGATCTAACTTTCCTTTTCATCTTGAAACAGTGTCCCGTCCTCCATCCCACAGGGCTTATAGGAGATTGATAAAAGAAACGAGTCACAAATCCACGTGTCATCAATACCAAAGACAAACTCAATCCCACCAAGTCCATGCTAACTCCTAGCGACCCCTTGTGGGTTTCCTAGAACTGTCGCTCCAGGAAGCTATAAAGTGGGGAGCTGTTTTGCCTATCTAGATAGTCTAGCATCTATGATAATGCCTGGTCTATGTTAACTGACAGAAAGCCCCAGCCCCACCCCCACCTGCAGGTCCAAATGCATTGTCACTGGGTCAAAGCTGCCTCATCGCCATCCCGCGATGGTTTCTGTGACGACAACTGTTTACACAGCAGAAAGGCCAGTCTTTCCCCCAAGGAACTGCTGGTGGTTCTGAGCCCACCATGCTCACTGCTGTCCTCGGTGTTACCTCTGAAATCCACTGTGGCTCATGCTGACCCTTAGTTCTCCCAAGGGGAAGACACTGTCTCCAGTGCTCTTAGAGATGGAAATCTAATGCCATCTTAATACCGGCAGATCAGCGCTTCTCAACCTGTGGGTCCCACGTGAACCTTTTGGGGGTTGAAACCCTTTTGCAGGGGTCATCTGGTTCATAACAATAGCAAAATTATAGTTATGAAGTAGCAACGAAACTAATTTTATGTTTGGGGTGGGGGTCACTGCAACCTGAGAAACTATGTTAGGGGATCTCGGCATGAGGAAGGTTGAGAAACACTGCCGAAGGTGAATGTGTGACCTTGATTTTTCCTACGGGAGATGGTCTGATTTAGAATCCTTTTTATGTCAGTTGTTCCAAATCAAAGTATATGTTCTTATGCCCTCAATATGAAGCATATGCAGTTGTATTAAGCTGAAAACAGAAATAACTAAAAACCACACATGAGCAAGAAAACCAAGCCGAGCTCCAGGAGAATCCCTCAGGTTGGGTCTGTGAGGTTTCTGTGTGGGTCCCGTGTGAGTTCGTGTGGGTTCTGGGTGACAGGATGGGCCACATTCACAGATGTCCTACAGGGGAACTTGAGCAAGGTCTCTGTGATTCAGCCTGCTGATTCTGCCATCGTTGTATGGATCCCGGTTAGCTTCCTTCCCACCTCCTGCCCCGCAGCTGTCACTAAATCACAGTTGGAGAGGGAGCAGTTATCCCAGGAGAACTTGAACTTGAAGCGATTTGCCAGCTATCTCATTCCTAACATTCAAGCCTAAAGACTGACATCTTAGCTCTATTTACCCTTCCACCACCTACCCCTGTAAGTCTCCTCAGGAGGACTGGTGTGAGGAGAGGAAGTCCACTTCCACCCTGCACAACCCGCCCTAACTCCTCCAACCCCTACTGGGTTCCCACCACACATCTCCCCATCAGGCAGGAGCCCACCGTCCTACGGTCTCATGGGAACCACACGAACCTGACACACAGCCCGGCAAGGGTGGGCAGGGAGAAATGCACACACCGAACAAAGGAAGGATGACCACACAAAAGCAAATGCTTCCCAGTCAGAATTGTCATGTGTTCGGATAAATCAATGTTTGCTTTCTTGCTATTGACAACACACTTTATTTGGGAAACAGAGCTGCAGCCCCGGATACTATCGGGAAAACAGAGGCTCCTATGCTGGGCGGTGTGTCCCCTGCAATTGCAACGGGCATTCAAATCGATGCTGGGATGGCTCCGGAGTCTGCATTGTGAGTAAACTGATGCCCTCCTTTTCCCAGATTACCTGTTTCTTGCTCATCTTCTCTAATGGACCTTCAGACGTCATGGTCACCGAACCCCAAAGCAAGGGCCCTGCTGTCTACTCTATTCTGACTCATAGTGGTTGCATAGGACAAGGAGAAACTGTCCTCTATGGTGGCCAAGGGTTTCAATCTGTACGCAAGCAGACTGCCTCATCTTTCTGCCATGGAGAGACTGGTGGATTCAAACTGCCAACCTCTCAGTAGCCCAACCCTTAACCCATATCACCCCCAGGATTCCTGACCTAAGTAGACATTGCTCTGTAAGGTGGGAGTCCCCAAGGTTTGCAGATGGGTCATGAGATTGGCGGCTGATTGCAATGTTATAGGCTTGAGTCCTTTCAGAGGAGACTTGGAAGAAAGGGTTGAAGATGGATGGCCCCCAACAAGCCACTGAAAACGTCACAGAGTGTGGTCACTTCTCTTACCCACAGGAATGCTCCATGAGGCACAGTCAAGTGGTCCCTGCTGCTTAAGTGAGGGTGACTGGATTATTTCAGTCATTCTTTCCCTCTATTTTATGAAAAGAAAACCCACTGTGTCTCTACACGTTAGCTTCTCAAATCTTGGTCTCCTTAAAGGACATTGGGGGGTGGATCTTGGAAATTAATTACTGCCAAGATGCTAGGCATCCAAAGCCTATCATTGTGGGTCCCTGATCTATTGGGATGGCAGGTTCAGGGAGAGAGGGTCTTGTGACTTTCTGACAGGCACTACCCCAAGATCTTGGCAATATTAAGAAGTGAGTATAGTTCAGGCTCAATCAAATATCAACCCTCCTCTATCCCCAAGTGGGACGATGAAGTGGGTTTATGAAGGCACCAGGTAGAGGCAGGGGGTGGGGAGGTGTGTGTGGGGGGTGGTCAGGGGAAAGGAAAGCGCTTTGTCACAGTGTCCTGAGGCTCCTAGACCCAGTATTAACTGCTTATTCCTTTCAAGATTGTCCTCATGCTTATGACTTAGCCACTGGAATGCAACCTTTTCCTTGGAATATGCTAGACAATTCTCCCACCTAAAATCAAGCCCCTAGGAAATGTTTCTTTTGCATGCTAAAGCGGAACTTTAGAAATATAAATTCTGAATCCACTCACCTTTTTTTTGGAGTCTAGGTGGGGCTGTGGTCTGAATTGCTCACATGGCAGGCGGGTTGGTGTACAGCGGGAAAGTGCACTGCCACAGAGTTCATTCTGATTCACTCGATAGGACAGAGCGCAGCTGCTCCCATGGGTTTTCAAGGTTGTCCCCTTGCTCCGGAAGCCCACCTGGTGATTTCTCACTGCTGATCTTGCAACAACCAGCTCAAAGCGTAACCCACTGCACTCCTAAGCCTCCTCCCTCGTGAAAGGAGGATGGAAAATGAGGGAGAAATGGTAAACTTGTCCAGCATGTATTATTTTCTGCTTTCTTTGGGATTGAGGTTTTCCAGTGTTTTATTTTACTGTTGTTAGCATTGTTTTGTTTTACATTGGGTATGTTTTTCTTATATGAAATCCAGGATACGTAAATCTATAGCGGCCATCACATAACAAGAATTAATGATATTCTTAGGGTTACGGAGGAGACAGGGAGTAACTAACACGTATAAGAAAGAAGTGGTTCTAAAATTGATTGTGGTTATGCTTGTGTAACTCCTTTTAATATGTTTAAAGCATTGAATTGCAGGGTATGTGGATTATATGTCGATACCCAATCCAAACTCACTGCCATGGACTCAGTTCAGACTCATGACCACCACCCCTAGCCCCCGAGGCTGGGTCAAAGTGCTCCTGTAGGTGTCTTAGCTGTAACACGTGAGTGGAGTAGAAAGTTTTACAGTGAGGTGCTCTGAACTGCTGACTTCCCGGTTACTGGAAGCCCAGACGCAAGCCTATGACACCAGGGCTCCTGACATGTCAATACAAGGACCAACCTTACAACTGGGAGGGAAGAGGGTGCGAGCCCCAGGCATAGAGCCGTGGGTTGTGTTCGCTCTTCGGGAAATGTCTGCTCTCCGGGCGGCTTTCCTTTGCCCTGTGCCATCTAATCACAAGCTCCTCCCCTGCGTCTGTACATGCAGCCCGATCAGCATGCCCCCTGGACGGCTTCCCGCGCATGAATGATGGGGCGAGCAGAATGTGGCTATCAAGAGTCTGGTGCTCTGTTGCAGCCGCACACATTCAAATGGAATAAAAGGCATGCTGCTTTTCAGCTCATGGGCTCTCCTGTGTGAGATGCTTGGAGGAGAAATTAAAATCTCACTTATGGCTGAACGGTGGTCTCCTTTGCTCTATAGAAATCACCCAGGGTTCCCTTCTAGGCTCAGATCCCCCATAGGGTTCCCACACCCATCCTCCATAATCATTTTCTTTCCAGAGAAATCCCAGGGTTTCTTCATCTGCTGAGACACCCCCAGGACTCCCTTCCCTGCCTGGGGGTCTCTCAGGATTCTCTTCTCTGCTAACCCCCCAGCCCCTCTCTCAGGCTCCTTCTCTGTCTGGAGGTCCCCCTCAATGGAAACCCCTCCAGGACCCCTTTCTTGCTTTGGAGACCCAGCCCCCAGGACCTCCTTTTTGCTAGAGATTCCACTCCCCAAACCCCTCACCCCGTCCCTTCTCTGTACTATGGTCCTTCAGGGCTCCCTTCTCTGCCAGGCCCTGCCTTTCTCTCTTCTTCTTGTCCTGCTTCCTCAACATACTTGCTGCTCTCTCCTCAGTTCCCTGGCCTCGAATCGTCACTGTCCCCACAGACTGTCCCCAGTCCTCATGCTCTTCCATCTCCTGCTTCTGTTTCCTTCTTCCCACTCACCTGCATGGAACCCAGCTCACCTATTGGCCCCAGAAGGACTTGTTTGAACTTCCCAACATACCCTGGGAACCCCAGGTAAAAGTCTTCCCGGGACCCCAGAAGCTTTCAGGGGGAAACCCCAGCCTTTGTGTGTCGTTGGGGCTCCTAGTCTGGGCTGGCTGCCTCCCCCGAGTTCACTGCTCATAAGCACCCAGTGCCTTCCCCTTCCTGTGGGGTGACCAGAGCTTTTCAAGATGCCAGGCTCCCCTGATAAGGCTCTTCCTTCACTTCTGCACCAGCTCCCTGCTCTCCTTCCCCCTTAAGAGTGCTGTTCCCCACAGAGCACAGTGTTCAAGTCCCACAGTGGGCAGAGGAAGGAGCTAAAGGGGGCTCCAGCTGGCCACCCTCCCCCCAACCCCCACTGCCTGTCCTTATGGGACTCTGCATCTGTGAGAGATCATTGTTGGCATGTAGGTCATTTTGAGTGTCTCTAGAGTGTTGTATCTGCCCCCGTTGTGGCGTTGTGGTGGGCTCTGGGTTCAATGTGAGATTGTCAATGTCAAGGTTGGCAGGCCATACAAGAAAATGATCCCTTCCATAATGACATGCAGACTCAGAAACCCTGTAAGGGTCACTATGAGTGGGAACGTTTTTTGTTTTGCTTGTTGCAAAATGATCTGCCCCTCCCCCCACCCAGTCAGGGTATCAGTTCATCATTGCACCTCAAGCACCTGGAAAATTATGGACCTACAGAACATGCCTAATAGATGCTTGTCATTGCATGAAAGCAGGAGAGCATGTGCTGAGGGACTGCAGGAGGGGGCCTTGGCACACACTCATTTCTGGAGACTCCAGATGAACCAGAGACCCTGACAAAGCAGAGACTTCCACTGTGCCCATGGAGCGACTCTGAGCACAGCTGCGCTCTGCTGAGTGTCAGGGGCATTCCCCAAACCCTTCAGGGGCTTGACAAGGTCCCTCCCAGCATCCTCTCCTCTGTCCCCTTTGAGATTTGAACACTCTGCACTCTGGGGAACAGCACTCCGTGCACTTTCAGCAGAACACCAGTGGACTCATGATGATTCTTTTTTCCTTGTGTGCTTGTCTGCCCAGGGTTTTTAACCTCAGAACTAAGTAGACGGAGGGCTAAAATATATGTATCCTGGAATGTTCGTCTCGAAAATTATCATTGAGAGGCAAAAAGAGAAGAACACAGCAGTGGAAAAGTAATGATTAGTTCAAAAGAACTGTGTGTTTTGTGGCTGAGTCTGGGCAGCCTTGTGCCCTCACCTGACCCCTAAGAGGACTCCTGGGGGGAGCTGAAGGGTGGATGAACCCAGGTTCTGCTCAAAGTTCCTGAACCATGAGATGTGACTATGAAGGAGGAAGCAAGGACTCCCAATGACCAGCCATCAAATAGTAGCATACGAGCAACATCTTTCATTAGAGGCCACCCTGAAATACCGGCTAGTCCTCTGCATGGACAGCCCTAGCACATGTCTGGAAAGCATGTGCATCCATATTGAGCATCAGAGACAGTTGTGCACTTCTCCATATTTGGGTGTTCGGAAAGGATTGATTTGTGTAATCGGAACAGAGAGCTTTTCTGATGGAAGACTGCCTCCGCTGTCCCGCCGTCTGGTCCTGCCCATCCTGACAATTGTTCTTCAGTTCGAGCCCTCTTTAGCAGCCACTATGTCCATCTCTCTTGCATGCTTTACTCATTGTTGCTGCTCCACTACTGAGCGCGATGACCTATTCCAGGGACTGGTCTTGGCCTTCTTAGACAGACTAGGAAAAGATATCCCTCGTGGAGTTGATAGCACTGTCCAGAGTTAGAGACTGTGAGTTATAATTGTGTATGTAGTTCGCGCTATAATGAAATAAAAAGTAGTACGTGTTAACAGGCTGCTATTAATTGTGCTCTTTATTCTGTCCCAAGAACTGTCAGCACAACACTGCTGGAGACCACTGTGAGCGCTGTAAAGAAGGCTACTACGGGAGCGCCACCCAGGGAACCTGCAGCGTCTGTCCCTGCCCTCACTCAAACAGGTACTGGTGTGTGTGGCACTAGCCAATGGAGACGGAAAGTCAGTCAGTGGCTTCTTGAAGCGAGGGGACTTGGGGAGAAAGGAGAGCGATCGCCAATTAATAGGTGAAGAGTTTCTTCTGGAGGTGAGGAAAACGTTCTAAAATGGGTTGTGTTTGTGCAACTCTGTAACAATACAAAAAACAATGGATTTGTCCCCTTTAAATGGAAGAATTGCATGATTAATAGAACTATTCGATATTTTTAAAAAAACTATTTATTGAATATTAATATTTATTTATTATATTAATATTATATTTTAATATTAATTTATAAATTAGTTACTATTTATTATATTAATATTTATTTATTTAAAAAAACAAAACTATTATTCCAGGTGATTTTTTCTGCACTCCTTCTTTTTCTCTTTCACTGTCTATGCAATAGTTAAATAATTTTTGAGCACCCACTATAGGACCAGGGATATTGATGGAGAAAAGATGGGAAACGTCTCTGAATCCTTGAGACCTCATGTGACATATACTTGCTGGTGTGATGGGGTTGCAATCAATAAACACCTACCTACATAACTCAGAAGTATAATTTCAGATAGGGATGAATGCTGTGCAGAACATTAAAATCATTACACACCAGAGAGTAAGTGGCTTCAGCAGATAGGGTAGTGAAGGAAAGCTTTCAAAAATTGCTGACCAGGACCTGAATGATGGGCTGGAAAAAGCCACGGCAATATGTTAGGGCCCCAAGCAAAAAGAAGATAGACAGGACTATGGGATGGTAGAAGGCAAGGATGATTGGAAAGCTGTGAGAATGCGGTAGGAAGTGGAGTTGGGGAATCAGCCAGGTTCAGAGCATGGTAGATGGCCTGAAGGATTTTGTTGGGCCTTGACAGGGCATTTATATTTTATATTCACAGTGAGTATAAAGGGAAGCCACAAGGCAGTTCTAAGCCATGAGTGATAGGATTCAAGTGGTCATTCAGGCGCCAGTGTGGCCAATGGACCATGTAGGTATTACCCACCTCCAGGTGGCCTGCAGTCAGTTCTCACTCCACAGTGCATGCTTGTTGCAGTAGAACGGTGCTGCTTCATGTGTTAGTGGATTCCTTTTTCAGGAGTAGATTAGCAGGCCTTTCTTTAGAGGCACGTCTTCAGGTGGACTCAAACTGGTTTTGGTTTTCTTTCTGTGGTAGATCATGTCCTTTTTTGGCTTTCACCTTTATCAGCCCTGCTTATCTTTACATATTCACAGTGAGAGCCAAACTAAACATAATAAGTAACCAAGTGAAGCAAGAGTTCATTGACAATCAGGAAGACGGTGATGAAGTATCAGTAGTGCCCAGGCTCGGAAGCAAATGCAACTACTAAGTTTGATTTCTGTCTGTGTGAATTAGGGGATGGGCCAAGACTTAAAATGGCCAAAAGTCATGTGTCCATATGTGTTTTTTTTTTTAATCTGGAGATATCTTTTGAAAATTCACTTTGCTTTGTTCTCAGTCAATTTGATATTCTGTAAGTCTGCCCAGTCCTATGACTCTGTAAAAGTGCCTTCTAATGACATGTGCCCAGACTTGTTAGAACAGAAGCTAAGAAATAGGAGAGAGCACCACAATTTCCACGGGTATGCTCTCTTGAGTGCAAAGCATGTTGCTAACCTCAAGGTCAATTTCTAAGCAGTTGAAGTAAAATGTATCTCTTCAGCTTTATCGAGAAAGCCCTACTTGTTTTGTCTACTATTCTGTCCCAAACTATTAATATGACAAGCAGATTTTGAACCCCATAGAGCAGTGGTTCTCAACCTTGCTAATGCCGCGACTCATTAATACATTTACTTATGTTGTAGTGGCCACCCCCTCCCACCAACCATAAAATTATTTTTGTTTCTACTGTTATGAATTGGGCAACTGCTGTGAAAGAGTCATTTGATACCCAAAGGGGTCGTGACCCACAGGTTGAGAACTGCTGCCTTAGAGGTATACCTCTGTATCTAATAGAGCAAGAGAGGTTTCTCATAACAAAAGGACTTGTTGATCAATAGCATTAAATCAGTCTGTTCTGACCCATAGCCACCCTGTGTACATCAGAATGAAGCGCTGGCCTGGCCTGCATAACCCTTACAATGGTTGCTGTGTTTCAGTTCATGGTTGTCCCCACTGTGTCCATCTATCTATCTCATTGAAGGTCTCCCTCTTTTACCGACACCCTCAACTTTACAGAGCATGCTGTCCCTTTCCAGGGACCAGCCTCTCCTGAGAATATGCCCACATTAAGGGAGATGATGTTTCTCCATCTGCCCTTCAAAGAAGCATTGTGGCTGCACGTCGTGCAAGATAGCCGTGTCTGCCCTTCTGGCAATCCATGGTGTTTGCCATCCTCTGCCAACACCATCATTCAAAAGGCCTAATTCTTCTTTCGTGTTCGTCATTCATTGTCCAGCTTGTATGCACAGAAGCCATGGAAAAGCCATGGCTTGGGGTGAAAGCATTTTAGACATCAAAGTGACATCTTAGCTTTTTAACATTTTAAAGTGGTCTTTGGGAGCAGATTTTCCCAATGCAGCTCATCATTTTATTTCTGGACTGCCACTTCCATGGCGTTGATTGTGAATCCAAGTAAATTAAAATGAAATCCTTGACGACTTGACCTTGTCTGCATCTATCATGATGTTATCTATGAATCCAGCTAGGAGGGTTTTTGTTTTCTCTATGTCTTTAGGGTATCCATGCTGTCTTTGATCTTCATCACTAAGTGCTGCAAGTCTTCCTCCCGTAAGCAAGCAAGGTTGTGTCCTGTACAAATTGCAGGTTCTTAATGAGTCTTCCTCGAATCCTGAGGCTGGGTTCTGCATTATATAGTCCAGCTTCTCAGATCAGTTGCTCCGTACACAACTTGAGTCAATATGGTGAAAGGATAGGACCCTAAGGCACATGCTTCTTGATTTGAACCTGCATTATCCCCTTGTTCTGCTTGTATGATCAGCTCTAGATCAATGTAAAGGTCCTACAGTCACATAAATAACTGTCCCAGAATTCCCGGTGCTAGCCATAGTCTGTTATCACCCACATAATCAAATGCCTTTGCAGTCAATAGAAATGGGACATTTGATGGAGGATCCCTGATGATATAGTGGCATAAATATTGGGTTGCTAACTGGTCAGAAGTTTCAACCCCCCAGCCACACCCCAGGAAATTGTTGAGACGGTCCCTTCCAGTAAAGGTTTCTAGCCTCACAAACTCCTGGGAGCCCTTCTCCTCTGCCCCGTGGGGTCATCGTGTCGCAGGATTGACTTGTTGATGGTAGGCATATCAGTGAGGGAGGGGCATTGCCGGCAGTGCTGGCGGCGATTGTCAGGGGCTGTTGAATGGGTTCCAATTCACCGCTACCCCATGAACCACAGAGCACCACAGCGCCTGCTCCTGTGCTGTCCCTCTCTTCTCAAGTGGTATATTCCAGCCACGGTGTCCATTCATCTTGTCGAGGTTCTTGCTCTTGTTCACTGTCCCTCCCCTTTACGAGGGGTCATCCTGTCCTGATAACAGACCCACAGTACTTGGGACAAAGCCTCCCCATCCTTGCTTCTGTACTGGACTTCTGCCAAGGCAGGCTTGTTTGCCCTGTTGTCAGTCCACGGTCATGTCCATATTCTTTGCCAACACCACAATGCAAATGTATCGATTCTTTGGGTTTCCTTATCTCATGTGCATATGACGTGATTGAAAAATATCCTGGCTTAGTCCTTAGTCCTCAAAGTAACATCCTTGCTTTTCAACACTGCCGGGAGGTCTTGTGCAGCAGATTTACCTGATACAGTGGGTGTGTCATCGGATCTCTTCCTTGCTTCTTCCATGAGCATCGATGGTGGGTCCAAGCAGGATGAAGTGCTCGACTTCAATCCCTTCCCTGCTCCACTTATTGTGATGTTGCCTCCTCGTCCCGTCGTGAAGATTTTTGTTTCTTTTTTTTTTTAACAGTTTTATTGGTGTTTAATTCCTATATTGTATGATTCAATAGTTCAATCACATCAGGCGGTGTTGGATAGTCATTTCTGCAATCAATTTTAGAACATTTTCTTTGTTCTTCTACTCATCTTTCTTATCTCTCACTTGCCCCTAGCCTCCCCTGCCATACCCCCAAGGAACTATTACTCCAGTTAGTGTCTCTATAAAGCTCTCTTAGATTTCATATATAGAAGACCACACTTTAAAATCAACATTAGCAAAATAAAACAGGTCACATTCTCAATTGAAAAAGCAAGAAGAAAACATTAAAAGCAAGGAGATGTCTAAGTGGGTCATAAGGGAGATCTTTTGTTTTCTTTAACTTGTAAAGCTACATTAACTCCCCATTCAGCAAGTAAGGTTGTGATAAATAAGCCATCCTCCAATTCTGACGTGGATTCTTTTGTGTTTAGTCTAGCTTTTCTGATGATTTGTTCAGCGTACAGATTGGACAAGGATGTGAGAGGATGCCACCCTGGTGCGCCTTTCCTGATTTTATACCACACCGTATTCCTTTGTTCTGCTCGGACAGCTGCCTCCAAGAGTCTTGATGCATGTATAAGTTCCACATGAGCACAGTGATTCCTCTCCAGGCTGTCCATCACTTGTTATGATCCACACAGCAAAATGCCTTTGCATAATCAATAAAATACAAGCTAGCGTCTTTCTACGATTCTGTGCTTTCAGCCAAGACCCATCTGCTGTCAGAAATGCCATTCTTTGTTGCACACCCGCCTCTGTATCTGCTCTGGATTCCTGGCAGCCAGTTGTCGATGTATTGTGGCAGCCATTGTTGGATGGTCTTCGCCAAAGCTGACTTTTTCGTGCTATCAATGATATTGTTCTGTAGCATGCACTTTCTGTTGCATCATCTTTCTTTGGAATGGGTACAAATATGGCTCTCTTGGGTTTAGCTGGCTGATAGTGGCTGGTTGCTTTTCAACACTGCCAGGAGGTGTTGTGTAACAGATTTACCTTCTGTGCCTTCTGTAAAGTCACCACCAGCCTATCAGTGGAATCAGGGGAGACCTTTGTGTGGTGATGGTGCTAAAAAGATTTCAGTGGGCTTCCCCATGAAGGTACCCCAGAAAGAACTGGCTGGTGACCTACATCAGAAAGCCAGACAGTGAAAACTTGTGACTCACAAAGATCTGCTCCACATGGGGATGAGGGAGCAGGCTGGGAAGTCTACAGTGTTGTTGTTGTTGTTGTTGTTGTTGTTGTTGTTGTTCTCCTGTTCAGGGAACAGCTCACCTGCAGCTCACAAGAGCAAACGTTCCTTGAACAGGAAGAGACAGTTTAAAAGATGACAGGTCTTTCTTGGGTGTCTTTGTTAAATAAAAAAAAAAAGTTTCTTCTCAATTTCCTTCCATTTAGAACTAAGGGGAAGGGGATTAAAATTCCATCACTTGGTTTGAATGGAAGTGTGACAAGCAGGATTGGTGTGCCCCTGGACTCCCTGAACTAAATTGAGCGGAAGCTGTGGTTTCTTCCTCTCTGTGCCTCTGAGAGTCTGACTCCACCACCTCCTTTGCTCCAGAAGGCTAGGGGCCCAACATAAAGAAATAGAATAAACAAGTAGACTTTTTTTTTAAAGAATCAAAACTCTGTTCCTTTTCTGCCTAGACTTGTTTGATCCTTTCCATGTTATTCCTGGGAAAAGGCTGTTGTAATCATCTCTTCCAAATCAGGTTACCGTGCTCTCTCTTGAGGAAAGGAATGCATTTCTTCAAGCCAAAAAGTCAAATAAAGGCAATGCTTTCAGCCTTATTCATCACCGTTTGCCCTGTGTCAGCTGCAACAAGGCTTTACCACTTCCACACAGCCTGACAAGCAACATTTTCTTCCCAGAAGACGCTGGGTTTTGATTTTCACGCAAGTGCAAGTCAATTCTTTGTAACAAAAATAATGAGCACAAAACCTGTCGGCATTTGTTTTCACTGTTTTTTTTTTTCCCTCCTCTGTCTTCTTTCCAGCTTCGCCACTGGCTGTGTCGTCAGTGGGGGAAACGTGAAGTGCTCCTGCAAACCTGGATACACGGGAACACAGTGTGAGAGGTGGGTGCTGCTCCTCCCTACGGGGGCAGGCTGCTACAGGCACCAGGCATGGGTGGGGCTCTGCTGGGCCAAAGCTCAGAGCCAGGGGTGGGGCTGTTGGTTTTACCGAAGGCTCGAAAAAATTCTCAAGAAAAAGGCAAGATAGCTCTCTGAATAAATCACCAACTGGCTTCTTTTCCTTGCTTGTTTTGTTTCTTGCTTCAGAAATGTGAGACCAAAGCAAGCCCATCATATACACTCATATTCCCCCCACCCCACGCCCACCTTTCTATAACCTCCTACATCTATATCCCTGCCCACCCATGTCTTGGGGGTGAGAGTCCCCAGGCCCTCAGGAGAGAGGCGGTTCTGTGTTGCTGGTAGACTTCTCCCTGTCTGTGCCTGTCCCCCTTTGAGGACTGGAGGCTGGCAGCTTGTGGTGCTGCCCAAGAGGGTCCAGCAGAGCTTTCCCACTATGATGGATTAGGGGGAAAGGCCTGGAAACCCACTGAGGGAAGCCCATCCCAAACCAGCACAATGCACACATACACTCATGTACGTCCCCATGCTATATTAGGTTCATTTTAAGAGCAAAGTCTCTGTCGTATTTACGCCTTTGTTTTTAAACAAACCACAATAACATACAAGGGCACTTAAAAAAGTTGGTGGAAAAAAATGGAACTGAAAAAGGTAATGGAAGCTTGCCACAAACTTTTTAGAAGTACCCATATGTGTTATTGTGATTTTGGTGAAAGTTTATGCCATAAATAAGGTTTCCGTGATCAATTTCTATACAAAGTTAATCTGTGACAGTTATAGCTTTCACAACGAATCAACATTTCCTTTCATTGCATTCTCTTGACTGCATTTCTGGTCCTCTCATTTCCCTTATCTTCTCATCTTTTCTTTAGAGCAATGTTTGACTTTGGGGCCACATGGATGCTTTTTGTTTAATTTTGTTCTGACTAGGGCACCATGCCCACGGGGGAACATCCTTTATTTTGTGTGCCAGCATGTTATTTCACTAAGAGGTGATCTTGGTAGGGAGGGGACCGAGATTTTGCTCCAAGTTTATCAAGTATCTCAGAGCAATAGTCTCAGGGAATTCTCTTGACCTAGTTGATCCAGCAAGGCTGGATGTCTAAGAACTTGAGTTCTGTTCTACATGTGTCTTCTGTTCTAGCAGAGCCCATCTACAGTAGCCCTGTCCAGACAGTCAGTTGGGGTCACTGGGCACCATCTATGTCTTCTGGGATGAAGGTAGACAAGACTCTAGCTCATGCCTATCCTATGGACTAATTTCTTCTGTTTGACTTTGGTATTATTTTTTACTCTTTATCTTCTGATGGGGCAAGAGCAATACATGTACATTAGTTGGCCACTCGCAACCTTTTAAGACCCCAGATGCTACTCCTCTCATCAGGCCGCAGAATGTGAATTTCATGAACTATAAGTGCAGGGGTCCCGCTCAGGAGAGGAGGGGGCAGAAACCTGGGGGAGTAGTGAGCAGAGGCTTTCCAGATCATGCCAAGGTTTGATTCCCCCTTTCTCCCCTAGCCACTCAAGACCACAAGTGACAAACATCTCCTCTGATCTTCATTTGTCGTACCAATATCATTTGTGAAATCAGGAACTTTCCATTCAGTCCTTTGTGTTCAATCACTGCCATCAGATAAGAATCCTGGAACCAGGTATTTCTCAGGACCAGTAGTGAAGGTTTTACAAGAATAGGGAGGGTATCAAAACCCACCTCCTCAATATTTAGGTGAAGTTAATATCAAGCCCCAAGCCAAATGGCCCACTGGCATGTAGTTGATTCCAGCTCTCGGTGACCCTACAAGACAGAGTAAAGCTGCCCTGTTGGTCTCCAAGACATTCATCACTCTTTATGGGAGCAGACAGCCTCATCTTTCTTCCTTCAGGTAATTGGGCTCAAACTACTGATCTTTCAACTAGCAGGTCAGTGCAAACCTCTGACGCCACCTAGTATGAAGTGCTTCATAATTATGCATCTGTTACATGGACAGTTTAGGTATGGGTGAGACCTCTGAAAAATTGTTTTAAAATATAGGTTCTGCAGAGTGTGTATTTTTAGTGGTCAGTCACATGATAAAACCTATTATTAGTAGATTGTCAACCTGCCTAGGAGACCAGGATGAGCTACCTCGATTGAATTGCCTTCTTAGTAATTAAGGGATCCATAGATTTTTCTGCTTTGTCCTTGCTTTCTGAAATGAAACAATTCAAAAAGATACCAAATTATACCCTCGCCTTACTGCCATTGATCTGATTGCAACTAAACAGAGGTAAATGGAGTCCTGGGGGTGTAGTGCGGCCATGTTGGATTGAGATTCAAATAGCTGGCAGTTGGAAACTACCAGCAGCCCTGCGGGGAAAAGGCTGGACTTTCTCCTCCAGTGGACAGTATATTTTGGACACGGTGACTCTGAGTTAGCAATACTTGATGACAGTGAGTCTCAGAGGTAGTCCATCTTTAGCCTCTTCTTTCTCTGGTGGAGTGGCTGGTAATGGCCACCACGAAACTTCTTATTAGCCATCCACTGCTTACCCTGAAGCACCACCAGGTGCACAGAACTGCTATTTCATCATGCCATCTAACAATCACCGTCATCACCTGTGGAATTATGCACGTTTCAGTGGAAATAATTTCCATTGAATTAATGTGATAGAAAAGATTAACCATGCCCTACTTCATGAAAAAAATAGAAATGATATAAATGTCACTTTATATTTTTTCCTATGAGGACAGCTATCTTAGTTTACCCCACATGAGCTCTTTAGGCCCACACCTCCTCAACCCCCTCTGGATACCATATTGATCATAGAGTTCAACCACCTCCGAATTCCATATTGATCCTAATATTCAACTACCTCTGAATTCCATATTGATTATGAAATTCAATCACTTCCAAATTTCATATTTGTCCAATCACCACTTGTCCTCTGTCCATTTTTGTCATCTATCACTTTCTTCAGGGAAGATTTTAAGACTTGGTAGCCTTCATACCAATGAGGAAAGGCACAAGTTCTGACTGCTTTCCCCTCTCACCTATCTAATTCGAGGGGCCATATCGATTGTATTGAAGCACATGTACCTTCTGTCAGTCTGCCTCCCAATGTTCCAGTGTCCCAAACAGGGGCAAGGTGTGGAGAAAACTGGGACGACTAAATGAGGTTTTATTGTGTTTCTCCTCGTCTGCATCATACATAGGTGTGCACCTGGATACTTTGGGAATCCCCAGAAATTTGGAGGTAGCTGCCGGCCCTGCAATTGTAATAGCAATGGACAGTTGGGCATCTGTGACTCACTAACTGGAGGTAAGGTGGGCTCACATCTCTGTTCACTTGAATTGATAAAATCGGTAAACATTTTCCGGGGGCATAAGCCCTTTCTGTGAACAAATGTAGTATTTACCTTGAATGATGTACTTTAAGCAGGTGGCTTTGCTTTGTTGTTGTTTTTTTTTTAAAGTAAATTGGCTTTGAAACTCAATTAATGGTAGTCAAAATAACTTCACAATTTACCTGTTTATTTTGCTATAGTCTTCCTTTGGTGTTGCAGGATGATCATCCCATCAACGTGTGTGTGTATGTGTGCGTGTATGTGTGTGAAGAAGTCAAAGCCTTCGTTTTCTTATCGCAATAAGAGCTATGGCAATATCTATGGTGTAATTGGGATGATGTTTACACAACAAGGGACCAGTAATTACTAGGAGTTAGAATGGGTTCCAGAGAATAATTAGGAACAAAGGGGAAGGTGCCATCCTCCTTCTTTGGCAGAGATACTAATGTGATCTACTGGGGG
This sequence comes from Nesogale talazaci, assembly GCA_004026705.1. Lineage (NCBI taxonomy): Eukaryota > Metazoa > Chordata > Mammalia > Afrosoricida > Tenrecidae > Nesogale > Nesogale talazaci. Next base: position 25,609 of record PVJH01012815.1, on the reverse strand, counting down.
AGAATATAGTATAACAATATAATAAAACACCAAACTGTTCAATAAATTCTATCCACTAAAGCCTGGATGCATTGGCGCCTCACTTGCGTCGAGTCCATTTTGGCCCATAGCCACCCTCTGTATGATTCTGAGACTGTGACTGTAAACAGGAATAGAAAGCCCAGTCTTTCTCCTGAGGACCTGCTGGTGGTTTTCAACTGCAGACTCTGTGTTTCGCAACCCGATGCGTAACCATTACACCACCAGGACTAGATCTACTTAAATGACGATTTCCAAAAGAAGATGAGGTGAATTCATACCAATCTAGAAGGAGGTATCTATTGTGAAACTGCAGGCTCCATCTTGTTTCACTTTTTTTTAAAACTTGGACGTAAGTATAGAAGACACAGCCAGCTAGATATCACATGACCTAAAATTGAGAAGGATAGAAAATGCAATTCCTATGTCACACATTAAGGACACGTGCCTCAATGTGTCGCATTTGAGCCAATTCTAACTGACATAATTATGTTGGGTGTAGGAGGGGACTCCTATGAACTTGTTAAGTACCATCAAGTAGGTTCCAAATCATAGCAATCCTATGCATACCATGCTAACATAAAGACATCAATTCTTTGTTGGTCCTACTGTTCTTTGTCCAGATATGGCATCCCTTTGCAGTGATTGGAAAGATCTTGACTTGGGCCAGGTGAACCTTAGTCCGCAAAATGACTCCTTTGCTTTTTAGGCCTTAGAAGAGGTCTTTTGCAGCAAAGCTGCCCATTGCAGACTCGCCTCCACCATCTTTCTTCCTTGACCAATCCTGACACCAGCCATCCCTCCCACAGCACTTTCTTCTTTTCTGCTGGGCTTGTTAATCTATTGGCCACATAGCATTTCCAGACAATAATCAAGAGGATGGTATATGTAATAGGTTACAATGGGTTGCTTCGAAATGCTCAGATTGCGTCCAGTTCTTCAGGCTAGGGACATCTCTCCTCGGTCTTAGGCACAGCCACAACTCTCTGGTCCCCAATCTCTAGGCCCCTTGTTCTCTACTTGACTCAGACAATGTTATAAGGATCCTTTTGTGCTGCCAATATATGCCCAAAGGATACTCCACTCTGCCATCAGCTTCAGCCAAAGACTCTCAGCTCTAGCTTTATTCCAGCATCCCCAATTAAGTGCCTGGAAGTAACTCACTCCAAAGGAGAGTCTTCCGTCTGAAGACACTCTGCTCTAATCGATGGGCTGGAAAGTCTGCTCCTCCATCGTGTGGCTGTGATGCTTCCATCTGTACGGCCACCAGTTCTCTGCCACTTCTCCTGTGTCACAGCTCTGTGAGGTTCCATGCAGACACATCTCTGAATCCAAAGGAGATGCTCCATTTCTGCTCTTTTTCCCTTCACAATAGTGAGATCACCCAGTCAGGCTTCCGAGATGAATCATTTAAAACCCAGCAAGGTGACAAGCTAACCAATCCTTGGTTAGGTTTTCCTATACCTTATTTACATCGTCCTTCCCAGCCATTAGGTAAGTTACAAACACTATGACGAGAAAAGCCACATCCAGTAATTCACCACACCATAAATACATCGTTCGATGTCTTGCCTCCTGCTTCCAAGGGCATTCATTGGGAATCAAAGTAAGATGAAATGTTTGACAGCTTCACTATTTTCTTTATTAACCATGTTTCTTATTGATCTGAGAATTTTTGTTTTCTTTATGTTGACACATAGTCCATAATAAAGGCTTTAGACTTTGACCTTCTTTGGTAAATGCTTCAAATCTCCTTTGCTTAGAGCAAGCAAGGTTGTATCAGACACATGTTAAAGGTCCTTAATGAGTCTTCCTCTCGACACTGACACCATGTTCTGATTCATATGACCCAGCTTCTTGGATTATTAGCTCAGCAGACAGGTTAAATTAGTGGCGAAAGGATGTGCTGACCCTGACACATGCCTTTCCTGAATCTAAACCACATAGTAACTCCTTGTTCAAACAATTCCTTGTTCCAATGACTGCAACTTTTGAGCGGAAAAACCATCCACCCTGAGGTCATGAATGAGATGTGGCATAGTGGCCGGTCCTGTTAAAGATGGTTAAGTTTGAATCAGTAATATGTCCAATAGGTCTAGAAAGCATGAGATGGGTGGGCCCTCGATGTCTCCTCATGTCTAAAACCAGGCTCTCTGCCATCCCACGACGCACTGATCCATAACGCCCTTCTGTTTAAGAAGAAAATAGATAAGCTCGAATTTCTTCAGGCACTCTGTTGGTGTAATGATGACTCGGTTAAGCTGTGATTCACGGGTTCAGCACTTCCAAACCAGCAGCAGCTGCAAGGGAGAAAGACTGGGCTTCCTACTTGTGTCAACAACGAGGGTCTCAGAAACATCCCGCGGATCGCTGAGAGTCAGCATTGCCTCCTCGGCGACGAGTTTGGGGTTGGTGAGAGATTTTCTTCAGCAAGATGGTAAAACTATGAAAGGCTTTGCAGTCCGTTTATGTGAGGGAAGGCTGAGCGAGGTGAAACAGAATCCTTGGGCAAGACGCATTTGAAAGGCTGCTGTGTGGGAGCCGGGTTCGTCTTATTTGCTGCGGCATCAAGGAGAGCACTTGTCCCGCAGCGTGGTAGTGAGAGAATGACCCATTGTAGCGCACTCTCAGGAGGAGCTTGCAATGAACTGCACTGTGTGGAGATAAAGGCGCATTTTTCAAAGGAAGCGAGTTCTCTTGTTGGTGGCAGAACCTCAGAAAGTCCTTCAGCATCCCACTCAGCCTATTCATAAGGCTCAAGCTTCTCAGGCCTCGGTTTTCCCTCCGTCAACAACAAAATCAGCCGCCTGGAGGAGGGTGGGAGCTGGTTGTTACAAAAACGTAGGATAATGCTCTCATATGGGACTTAATTGTTTTTAATTGATAGTGTGCAGATTCCTTGGCTGTGGTAACTCAGATAGGCTGTGAAAATTACATTTATAAGCCGGTCATCCACACAAGCCAATCCCCGCATCAACTTTCCCAGGTGTAATGGGAGATTGTGAGGAAAGTACGGCCATGTGTCTTGGCCACAAGACATTAACATTCTATTGGAGTAAATGAGAGTTGCATGGCTCCCTGGACGGCTGTCCCTAAGGTCCAAGAGGGATCGCTTCCAAGACCCTCAAAGATACCCAAGGCTGCTGAGGTTGAAATGCCTTATATAAAATGATGTCGTATTTACACATAACCCACACAGACGTCTACTCATCTCTGTCCCCAAAGCAAACTCTGCCACCCAGTCAATTCTGGTTCTTAGGGACCCAATAAGGTGGAGTCGAACTGCCCCAGTGAGTTTCTGAGGCTGTAACGCTTTAAGGAAGCAGAAAACCTCGTCCTTCTGATCACAGCAGCTCATTACTGGATAGTGACCTTGTGGTTAGTAGCCTCATTCATAATCTACGATGTCACCCAGGCTCACTTACAACACTCAATACAAACGGACAAGTGCCATGTTATAGCACTTCACCCATCTGCCTGGTCATTGAGGGGTTGCTCTGGCCACACTGAATATTTTTGATGTGCAGATGTGGGGCCCATGGATGCAAAGATATGTGTAAGAATGAGTTCAAAAATGTGCTTGACACAATGACTGGATGTATGGATTGTGATAAGAGTTGTATGAGCCCCCAGTAGAATGATTTATTAAAAAAAAGAGTACAAGATCAGAAAGAACGTGAGGAACCTCTGCATGTATATACTACATTAAAATCTATATGAAGAAAACAGATTTCCTTAGAGTAGTAGGATCAAGGGTAATAACTTTATCTTATTTTTCAGACTTCCCCCCAATTTTTTATAAGCAACTTATCTTTTTACAATAAAAAGCAGGTGTGCCTGAAAATATCCGTCTACTCACAAAAATGGGGAATAATACTTACTGTAAAAAGAACAAAAATGTAAGCATCCCTAGGCGGGTTCAAGCTTAGACCATTGCTGGGCGGATGTCACATTCTGGTTCTGAGGAAAGGGAAAGGGAATGCCAGTTGTCATGGAGAAGGGGCATGGGGAAAGGTGCAGAAGTGTGGAAGAGTCAAGATGTCCACAGATGACCAGTCGGCTTTCCTGACTGTGGTTGAGAACCTCAACATGCAGCCTATACTCCTCGGTCATCGTCTTTTACTCACTAGCTTTGTGTACACAGCTCATCACAGCATCAGCCCTGCTGATTTGTGACATGTCTGCCTCCACCACAGACCAGGGAGTTTTGTCTTGATCGCTCGGTATCTTCTGGATCTGACACACCGCCCTGGTATACACAGTGGATGCTCAAAGGGGCTCAGCAGGGTTTGCTGAAGATTCTTGACGGGTACTGGAAGAGAGCTGAACAGTCGAATGGGGGGCAGGGGGCAGGGATAGCAAGATAACTGAAAGCTTTCAAACTACTAGACCTCCACCTGTGGTGGAGTCTGTTCTGGCTTATATAGGACAGAGTCCAAGTCTCCCCAGAAGATTCCAAGTCTGTAGTCTTTACGAAAGCAGGCAGGTGGTAAGCTTGAACCGTCACTCTTTTGGGAAGCAGCCAAGCACTTGGCCACTGAACACCCCAGGGCTCTCACAGTCATTATTGAAGTTTTAATTAGCTATGAAGGGTATCTGGAAGACACAGCTGAGTTCTAGGGAAAGCAAACCCACCTCACTGCCATGGAGCTGGTGCTGACTCCTAGCAACTTTATAGGACAGAGAACTGTTTGCCAGAGGCAAACGCCCCATCTCTCTTTGGAGTAGCTTTGGGTGGTTTCAAACCACTGACCGCCAGGTCAGTGGCCCATTTCGTCACCACTACCCCATCAAGGTTCCTCTGCTGAGTTCTAGAGGAGAAATCTAAGTAGCCTGAACAATTTCCGAGGAAGATGACCTTATAGAGCAACCACCTTTCTAGAAAGAAGAAACAAAAGGCATCATAAAGCAGACTTATCACAAAGGCTCTGGGGAGGGAGAGGAGAGAAGAGCCTAGCGTGCCAGACAGCTCACTGACCAAGATTTCCCCAGACCAGCTCTTCTGAAAATCACGAGGCAAACCAGATAAAGAATAAGCTTAATAACCATGCCTTCTTTGGTTATTTTCCAATGTTAGACTGTGTCGACCCAGAGCCCAAAGATGTCGGCCCTGCAGAAGAATGCGATGGTGAGAAAAGAACACCCTTCCCCCCTTTGCAAACCATATGTTCTCATGTAAGATATGTGAGCCCAGTGAGAAGGTGGGCCCTTCCTGGGTGGGGAAAGTCACGGTGGCAGGACCTAGGAGGAAGTGTGTTTTTGGATCAGGTGTGAATCTGACCGAGTCCAATGTAGCCTGTGTTCAACCTTTAGATGTATGACCTGGGGTCAGTGACCTTACTTCTCCAAGCCTCCGTTCTACCCCACACACCGTGGACATGATGCTAGTTCTATGTCACAGGGTGACCAGGAAAATCCTTGCAAATGTAATATCACATTGCCTGCCAGTGAACAAGCCCCGAATAAAGTAATTTATTATTATCATTCCCCCCATGGACAACAAGCACAATGAGTTGCTTGCACAGAATCCCCATTTGTTGTCAAGCAGGCTCCCTGTCCAGGGACACCTCCCCACCCCCCTTGCCCCCTGGCTCAGAGTCTGTGGGGCAGGGAGATTTCCTTTGCCTGGGAGGATCTTGGACCAGTCCTCGTGCCATCTTTGCATTCCTGTGACCCCAACCTTTGCTTATGGTCCTTACAGATTGTGATAGCTGCGTGATGACGCTCCTGAATGATCTGGCCACCATGCAAGAGGAGCTCCGCCTGGTCAAGTCTCAGCTGCAGGGTATGAGTGCCAGCGCCGGGGCTCTGGAACAGATGAGGCAGCTGGAGAGCCAGACCAAGGAGCTGCGGGTAAAGACATTGCAGGCCTGGCCTGTTGCCCAGGCCTCTGTGGACACTTCGGGAACAGAGGCCGCATGCATGAGTGCTCCTCGCCTCCTCTTGATCCTCAAGCAGGTTCCTATTTTGCTGGTGGAAAACATTAACGACGCCGACACTTCTTGGTGAACATTCTTTTTCATCCTGCTGCTGGGCTAGCTTATAGACCCGTCAGCAACTCACCTTCTTTACAGACAGAAACCATGCCCACCTCCCTGCCGGCGAGTTCACGGGGCTGCTGGCCATCCTACAGAATAGGGTAGAGAGAGCCTGTGAGTTGGAGAGGTTTGTGCAGAATTTGTAATCATTTTTCCTTAAGCATCGGACAGATTTCTCCAGTGAAACTATCTGGACCTGGGTTTTCTGTGTTTGACATTTTTTGCTTTGTCTTGATTTGGAGGGCCTGGAAAGCTACAAATTCTTTTTTTTTTTTAAGAGATATGGATCTATTTGGCTTACTGCCTGTTTTGCTTTGCTCTGTTGAATGATACTTCATAGGCTTTTGCCTTTCAAATAATTTATCCATTTCACTTAAATTACTAAGGATGTTGACATAAAATTGCCTATAACATTCCCTTATTTTCCTTTTGATTTCTGTAGTTAGGTCCTCTTATTTAATTCCTGATATTGATCTTTTATTTCTTTTTATCTTGATAATTCTGTTTTTTATCAATTTTTTGATATTTAGGAACTTTTGGCTTCATTGCTTTTTTCCCCAGGTTTTGTCTCGTTCTAATTTTACAGATTTCTGTTTTTGCCCTATTTTATTTCCGTTTGGCACACTGTGGTTTTCATTTGTGTTTATTTTCTCATTTTTCATGATAAAAGCTTATTTGTTCAAAACCTCTACTATTTTTTTTTGGTTTTGGTTTTGTTTTTTGGGGGGCATTACTGCCCCCCCGTAGGAGGCCCAGCTTTGCTCCTGGAGAGCTGCTGCAGGATTTGAACCGCCAACCCAGTGGGCCACAGTCCCTCACACAACCACTACACCACCAGGGCTCAGCCCTACCTCTACTATTTTTTAATGGGAGTGTTTAAGTGCAATAAATGTTCCCCTGGGCACAGCTTTCCTGCTGTACCACACATTTTAAAACAGTTGTGTATATTTTTATTCCATTCAAAATATTTTATTTCTCTTGGGACAAATCTTTGACCCACGAGTCATTTTGAATTGTGTTGTTTAATGTCCAAGTGGGGATTTCCCAAATATACTTCAGATAAGTAGCATAATCTTCATTTCTATAAGCTGGAGTCAGTAGATTCTCTCTTGTCTCATCACTGTCAAAGTTTTTGCTACTTTCTTGTGTAGCCCTATCCCCATTTACAGTGAAACTTAACTTCTTCATGTGGGAAGTTTCCAGTTTCCCTATAGAACCAGCACTGGTCTTGCTAAGTGGATCTTTTCCTCATGACCAGGCTTGATAGTATTGTTGGGAGTTTTAATGTCTACGCGAAAGTGAGATGAACTTGATCTGTCATTTTACAGAATCAGTTGCTCACCTATCGTTCTGCCATCTCAAATCATGGCTCCAAAATGGACAGCCTGGAAAAAGAGCTAAGTCACGTGAATCGTGATTTTGATGCGCTGCAAGAAAAGGTACTAAAACATTAGGTCTAGTTCCTTCATAATCTCTTAAAACTTCAAAACATTTCATTCCCCCTCCCTTGAGAAGCTTAATTGGTTGCTAATCATCTTATTTTTCATACAGGTTCAAGTGAATTCTAGGAAAGCACAAGCATTATATAGCAATGTTGATCGGACCATGCAAAATGCCAAAGAACTGGACACAAAGATTAAAAGCATCATCAGGAATGTACACAGTAAGATAAACTTCTCAGCCAATGAAATGACTGTTTTATTACATGGGTCTTGTACACTGAACAATTTCTTTTGGAATGTTATGAGAGCAATCTTGTTTTGATCCTAAAAAACTAATATGAACCCTTCGTAAAAGCCTCTAGCTGTTCTTCTTCCTTTTTACTTTCTGTCATTCTCTGGAGCCCAGAACTCCCAGTTTAATAAACTATCCAATGTCTTCCAGTTCTCTTAAAGCAGATATCTGGGACAGGTGGAGAGGGAAACAACCTACCTTCCGGAGATTTTTCCAGAGAGTTGGCGGAAGCAGAGCGCATGATGAGGGAAATGCGGGCTCGAAACTTTGCCACGCAGCTGCGAGCAGCTGAAACAGAAAAGAGGGAGGCTCAACTCTGTAAGAACTTTCCCTGTGTTTCACATTCGTTTAGTTTCTGATTTGCTTAAAATATTCGTATAGTATCATATTGTGGTCTGCTGGAGACTAAGAGATCTTTGTTTCCCAAAGGATGTAGAATACACACACACACACACACACACACACACACACACACACACACACATGCTCACATGTGCTCACGCTCTTCTCATAAAGGTTAGTTTATTGAGACCCCATTTTCTGTTTTGATTGCATTTTCACTCCTTTCCTTTTTAAAGCACTTCCTAACTTTATCATATCAAAATAGGCTTAGTGTTATTATTACAAAGCAGAAATAAATAGACTAAATATTATCTAGTAATAATGAATCATTTTTGATTTGGAAAATGCCACCTTAGTCCAAAACTTAGAGAGATATAAGTGTGGTACTTGCTTTTGTTTTCCAAATATTGATATTTATTCTCTATTAAAATGATGTCGCTGAGTAATATACATTTGGGACCAGTTCTATTTCAGCATTTGTATTATTTAGAGTTATTATCAGCCTTGGCTTTTCATTCTAGGGAGAATTAGTAGTGGAAGGGGCTGACTTTTTTTATGCTCTGGCATAAAAGTGTCCAGCCTGACCAGTCATGTAACCTTGGTGAGCCCCCCTAATTTCTCTGGGCCTCTATTTCCCTGTGTCCCACAAGGAGGCAGTTCCTGCTGTCATGGGTGCTTGGGAGTTCTCAGCCAGGCACTGTGTACCACGCACAGACAGGCGCAGCGCTGATGCTCTCTTTCCCATTCGTTCCCTCCCACGTACAAGGGAATAGAGGAATTAGCGGGTCCTCAGCCCTCCCCCTGCAGCCTATATGTTAGCTTCAGGATAGTCAGCTGGCCAGGGGAGAACACAGAACGGTGTGTTGCAGTACTGACTCGGATCAGGAACTTGCTGGAGAGTCACTACGGGGAGAACAATGGGCTGGTGAGCAGTGTCCGGAATTCTTTAACTGAATATGAAGGCAAACTCAGCACCCTCCGAGGAGCCCTGCAGGAAGCAGCCGCCCAAGCAAAGCAGGCCGCTGGCCGCAACCGGGACAATGAGCGAGCTTTGGAAACCATCCAGGTGAGTTCACACAGGGAGTCCACCTGCTTTCATTCATGATGAGAGTGGGGCACACAAGAGACCTTCTCTTGACTAGCTGGTATCCTCAGGGCCCTGAGGTGTCAGCCTCGTGGGTGTGGTTGTCTGGTACCGAGCAAGGCCCAACTCACGGCTGCTCAGGTACACCAGAGGAGAGGTAACTGCGCTGTCCTCACCAACAGTTGGGCCTTGTTGTGATCTGCTGGTTTTTACTGCATGTTAGATGTCCATCTTGGTTTGGAAGCTCCACTGAAACCTGCTCGGTATCATAGCGACACTTGAGCCGCCTCTTACACAGGAATGGTTGTCCCACTTCAATCTACTGTGTGCTACAGTGTAATCATAGACAGCTCTCCTAAACCACACCACCCCCTACATGTACTATGCATGCTATATGTGTAGCCAGGATTTATATGGGTGCATTCTTTAAGAAAATATGATAGTGCAACAGGAATGAGGCACTAAGTGGAAAACCAAAGTTGCTTCTATTTCTCTCCTACCAGGAAAAAAAAATCCATATTTAAACCACAGACAAAATCGTTTCACCCTTATCTCTGGCTAAAAGGGACCTAGAGGAATAATATAGCCAACTAGCTGTGAAACTGAAGTAATCGTAATTAACTAAAAGTGCATGTTGTATGTTTTAAATAGCAAGTTATGTGTAAACATCATTACATGTGAACATCATTACCATAATCACGAGCTAAGTCATTTTAATCTATTACCTGCTTTACAGGAAATAAATTAAAATACCAGCTGCCTACAGGAGCTTCCAGGACAGAATTTAGAGTGGAGGTTCTATAGCATAGACCCTTAATGGCAGACATCATCTGCTATAACCACAACAAAAACGTGAGGAAGTCCCACAGAGGGTGGGGTACTTGGCCGATCATTGAAAGGTTGGTGGTTGGAGCCCACACAATGCCTCCCAGGGAGAAGGTGCTCTGATGTGGTAGGTTATCACCCTACAGGGCCATTCTACTCTGTAATCCGGGGCCTCTCTGAGGAGGAATCAACTCAACAGCACCTTACCTTAAATAATAACAACAAAAAGTGACCAAAGTTCCAAAATAGATAATGTGGAAATAACCCTCCAAAAGAAGTGCTGGGTAAAGCAACATCAAGATCTTAGCATAGCGGTTCTTAACCTGTGGGTTGAGATCCCTTTGGGCGGTCAAATGACCCTTCCACAGACATCACCGGTTTCCTAACAAGAGCAAAATTGCAGTTATGAAGTAGCAATGAGAGTCACTTATGGCTGGGAGTTCACCACCACATGAGGAACTGTCTTAAAGGACCACGGTATCAGGAAGGTTGAGAACCATGGTCTTAACAGATAACTGCATACTTGGCTCCCAGAGCCTCCTTAAACTGTGATACCCCATGTCACTGGCAGTACCCTGGGGAGGGAGTGGAACTCTCTGAACCTCCCAGCCTAGCATGTCCCCTCTAATTGTGTGCCTTCTCTCATGTAAGTACTGCTAGCTCATCATTCGGAGTGACAGTGTTGAATGTGTTGGCTTACTTGGTTTGCGTGGTTAGTCCAAATTCTTTATTCTGTTCCACAAGCTAAAGCTAAAAGATATCTGCTTAGTTGAGGGGACTCTGCATGTAGAAGTCTCCACCTCTGTGATGGTGGTCCTTTTTCTGGCATCGAGTTTCAGTCCATGGTAGTGATACCCCTGCACCGCAAAGGCAAGGGTTCCATTACTCTGAGGGTGATTGAGGGATCTGCAAGTCAACACACTCAAGAAAACAGGGTGATTCTGAAATACCTTATGTGCTGTTGGTCGCTAACAGTATCTGTGTCTCCTGGTACTAGATCATGCAGCTCACCTGCATATGCATTGTGTTCTCTCCAGAGACAAGTTAAAGAGCTGAAATCCCTCCAGAGCAATTTTATGAAGTATCTCACCACTGCAGATGCAGCCTTGCTGCAAACCCGGAGTCTGCTGCAGCTGATGGGGAAAAGCCAGGAGGTAGGGGAGGCAACGGTTCCCTACAAACTCTAAAAACACTTACGTTCTATTGCAATGAAATGGGGAGGTGGGCTGACCTATGAAAGTATCTCATTAGTGGAAAGAAAGATGCTAAGAGGCTAACCGTGATTCTAGTCTAAACAGGGAGTGTGGATGAGTATTTTCTTGATGGCAAGCTTTCTTCTCTAATGTGTCTGCAATAAGTAAGTTCTACTTTGATGATAATAAAAAATTATGATGCTACTTTTAAGATGGCAGGAATTTTTCACTAATAGAAAGTATTTATGGCAGATGAAAGATTTACAGAATTTTTAATCAGCTCAATGGGCATTTTGAAGATCTTATTTCTAAATCAGAAAACCAAAGTTCTTTGGAGTAGAACAACATTTCTCTAATGATAATAGTGTGTTTCTGCAAAATGTTATCAATGGAGTTACCTACTACCATCAAGAAAGTGTTGAAAATGCCTCAAAGACATGAGGGAATATTTTCAATGCCACCAACAGAAGCAACCGAGGACTGATTAGCTTAGTAAATGGGTTTAGAAAACAGAATTTCTTTTTGCTGTCTCTTGGGACTATGTCATCTATGGCAGCAATGAATAAAATAGTACACATGGTCTTTGCTTACACTGATACTGTCTTGGTGTCCTTGGAAAAACTAGGACTATGAAAAATTAGCTGCCACCTTAAATGGAGCAAGAAAAGAACTCAGTGTCAAGGTGAGAGAACTCTCCAGGTCGGCTGACAAAGAGTCCCTTGTGGTGGAGGCAGAGAAGCACGCACAGTCCCTACAGGAGCTGGCAAAGCAGCTGGAAGAGTGAGTAGATGGCCACCGTGAACATGCTGCTTGTGCGCAGACTTGTCCGGTAGCTGGGCCTCCAGAACAGGATGGAGGGAGGCGGGAGTCAGGCTAAGTCCAGTCATTGGAACTAGCCACAGGCCAGAATGTGGCCATCAGAAAAAGAGCTCATTCAGAGTTGTGTCTATTGGGGATGGCTGAGCTGCTAAGTCCACTATTATGAAGGTCTTGATTGGCCAAGAGAATGAAGGATCCCAGGGAGGGGAGGGCTGCCAGAAGACTCAACCCCTTCTGTCTTCCCAGGATCAAGAGAAACGCCAGCGGGGATGAGCTGGTGCGCCGGGCTGTGGATGCTGCTACTGCCTATGAGAACATCGTCAACGCTATCAAAGCAGCCGAGGATGCAGCTAACAGGGCCATGGGCGCATCCGAGACTGCTCTCCAGGTGGGCACCTGCATTTCTGGAAGATGGCACATTTCTTAGGTTCTTTCTGTGTGCACTATTGTTATTATCGTCATTAACTCTGTTCTGACCCATAGGGACCCTGCGTACAACCAAGCCTTGTCCTGCCCCATCCTCACACTTGTTCTTAGGCCTGAGCCCATTCTGACAGTCGCTGTGTCCCTCCCCCACCATCTGGTGGCGACCCTTCCTCTCTTCCACTTTCCCTTTACTTTCTCAAGCAGGATGTCCTTTCCAGGGACTGGTCTGTCCCAACAGTATATAAGGTGACATTTTGCCTTCCTTGCCTCTAAGGAGCACTCTGGCCTTCCTGTTTCCAGGACAGATGGTTTGTCTTGCGAGCAGTTCGTGATACTTACAATGTGCTTTGCCCACATTGTGGGCAGTTCGTGATACTTACAATGTGCTTATATGCCTTGATTTTTCTCCGGTCTTCCTCCTGCAGTATCCAACTTTCACGCACATATGAAGCAATTGACAATCCCATGGTTTTGATTCAGGTACACCTTAGCCCTCAAAGTAACATTTCTGCTTCTCCAGACTCTGACCAGGGCTTGGACAGCAGATTTAGCTGATGCAATATGTCTTGATCTCTTGACTACAACTGCATGGGCATTGATTGTGGACCCAAGCAAGACAAAAGCCTTGACAATGGCAACCCTTTCCCTGTTCATTGTGATGTTAGCGATTAGTCCAGTTGTGAGGGTTTGGGTCTTCGTGTTGAGTCATGGTCCATAGTGAAGGCTACAAACCTTGATCTTCAGTGTCCTTCCAGACCATTCATTCATTGTGTCACTCCCGGCATTGTAGATCATAAGATTTTCTGATTCAAAATGGCCAACACCAGTCCATTTCAACTCACTAATGTGTAAGATAATACTAATGCATTCCATTTAAATTGTTGGCGACTTTCAATTTTTCCTTCCAATTTTTTGTACTTGGCACATTCCAAGTTTTTTTTTTTAATTTCTTTTTTTTTTAACCCTAATCCTAACCCACACATTTCAAGTTTTGATCGTTAGCAGATTTTTGCAGCTGTTTCTTCTTATCTTAAATCATGCCCCATCAGCAAATGAAGATCCCACAGGCTCTGCCCCCCAAGGCTTGTCTCCATTGACATCACCGTGCTCGACTGTGCTTGGGGAAAGCAACTTCTCATGTGTCTCAGATCCTGTCCTGCTTCCCTTCTTAAAGCCTTCAGCATCTGACAATATCTCAAAGCTCGGCGCAAGGTTTTCAGTGGCATCTTTCTCTGAAGTGGGGAGCTAGCTGATCCTTCCCTGTCTGGTCTTAGTTGAGAAGCTCCCCTGTTCACTTTGGGGAACCCTGCTAACATTGGAAATGCCAGAGGCATCGCTTCTAGCAGCACAGCAGCACACAAGTCAACTCAGTATGACAAACTGACAGATAAAAATGCATTTAAAAAAAAAATCACCATTTGTTCTGTAGACTAGACTTGAACTTGCTCTACATAAGGATCATGTCTGCAGTAGGTTGCTGGTGGTTGCCCACAAGTCAATTTCAACCGATGGCATATTCCCGTGTGCCAGAGTAGAACTGCCACCTTGAACTGCTTTCAAGACTGACAATTTGGGGGATGGGTTCAAAGTGTCAACTCTTTGACTGGTAGTCGAGGGCTTAATCATATACTCCACCTTTTTGTTAAAACTAGTCTGTAAAGCCAGGTAAAAATCACACTGATTATTAATACTAAACCAAAATAAATTTATATTCTTTTTTTGGAGCTGGTACTCCTTGAAACTGTGGCTAAGTATTACTATTTACAAACAACCCCACCCCACCCAATTGACATTTTAAAAGCTATTTTGTCAATATTTTCCTCCATTTTGTTTTGTAGGTGAGTATCTGGGCATCCCCATAGAGTCCTTTGGGATCTTCTGTGTGCCTTATACAATTCCTAAATCTGAAAATAATGAAAAAAAAATTAACCATCAAGGAGTTGGAAGGCAGACTTTGGGAGATGAAGATCCCCTAAATCTAAAAAGCATGGACACAATGAAGTTCTCTTTTTGTTCTGTTAGGTGATTTTTACAAGTGGCAGTGAATACCGAGGCAGGACAGAAGGCATCAGATTTGAATCATGTGGAATAGAGATTAGACAGTGGGCAGTTAGAAACAGAAGTGACAAAATGACCAAGATGACCATCCTGACCAAGATAGGCCCGGCAGTGTCTGTTCCTGGTGCTCTGCAGGAGGAGGGAGTGGCAGCTGCTTTGCTCATTTGAACGTGGTCCTGGGCAATGCCTAGAAACCAGTGACCTTAAACCAGGAAATACTGGAATTTGAAAATATATCAACGAGCTGTCACATAATTTGTCAGCCTTTGTTAGTAGTGATAGAGCCACTTTCCCAGGCTGAATCCATCTGGTTAGAGATCTCACTGTACTTTAATGAACCGTCTTCTGCTTATTGTGAGGGTTGGTGGTGGTGGGTGCAGTCCAATCAGTTCTGACTCCTGGCCAGCCTCTACGCAACACTGTGAGACACCGGTCAGTCCTGTGGCGTCCTCATCATCGCTCCTATGTGGGAGCCGATTGTTGCAGCCACTTTGTTGATCGTCTTGTTGAGGTCCTTTCTCTTTATGCAGCCCATCTACTTGACCGAGCATGAGGTCCTTTTGGACACTGTCCAAAGCATGATGTTTTGCCATCCTTACTTCTGAGAAACATTCTGGCTATACTTTTTTTCTAAGAAAGACATATTGCTTCTTTTGGCAGAACCTAGTACTGTTTATATCCTTCGCCAGCACCATAATTCAAACATATTGAGTCTTCTTCGGTCTTCTTATTCGACAGCTAGCTTTCACATCCTATTGAAAATGCCATAGTTGGCTCTGGTCTGCCTTAAAGAGATCGTGTGCCACAGATTTACCCAATGCAATGTGTCATTCGGTCTCTCAACTGCTACTTCGGATTGATTGTAGGTCCCAGCAAGATGAAATCCTCAACAACTTCCATCTTTTCTTCCTTCTCATGGTGTGAACTCTTGGTCCAGCAGAGAGCAATTTGGTCATTGCATCCATTTGTAGTCCATACTGAAGATTGGTGTCCTTGACCTTCACTAGCAAGTGCTTCAAATCCTCCTCATTTTCAATAAGCAAGGCTGTGTCATCCGCAAATCATGGTCTGTTAATGAGCCTTCCTCTCATCCTGATGTAATTCTTCACATCATTCAGCTTCTCTGATTATTGCTCAGCATACAGATCGAATTAGTATGGTGAGAGGATGCCACCCTGATGTGCACCTTTCTTGATTTTAAGCCTTGAAATACTCCTTTGTCTTCTTTTTACAGCTGCCTCTGACCTAAATACTGGCTCCTCATGAGCACAATGAACTATTCCCCCACTTCTCAGTCCACACAGTTGAATGCCTTCACATAGTCAGTAAAACAGAAGTAAATCTCTTTCTCTGCTTTCAGCCAAGATTCCTCTGACATCAGCAAAGATATCCCTTGTTTCACATTTTCCTCGAAATCTGACTGCTCCCTGTCAATGTACTGTGGCAGCCTTGGTTCGATGATTTGCTGCAAAATTCTATTTGTATGTGATATTAATGATATTCTAATTTGAACATTCTATTGTGTCACCCTTTATTGGAATGGGTGCAAGTATGATATCTTCCAGTTAAGTGACCAGGTATCCCTCTTACAAATTTCTTGGCATATGCAAATTAGTGCCGTCAGTGCTTCATTAACCCATTGAAATATTTCAAATGGTATGCCATCAATTCCTTCAGTACAGCTTGGATGTTTGTGATCATAGTCTAATTCCTGAAATGGGGGAATATTGACTAGTTCTTTCTGATACAGTGAATCTGTGTATTGCTTCCATCTTCTTTTGATGCTTCCTGTGTTGTTCAATATTTTGTCCATAGACTCTTTCCTTATTGTATCTCAAGGCTTGGATTTGTCCTTTAGTTCTTTCAGTTTAAGAAATGCTGAGCACATTGTTTGTTTTTGGTTCTCTAACAAGGAATTTGCACATTTCATTATAATATTTGACTTTGTCTTCTTCAGCTGCCCTTTGAACTTTTCATCATTTCTTCCATTTGCCTAAGCTATTCTACAAGTAAGAGCAAGTTTCAGAGACTCTTCTGATATCACTTTGATCTTTTCGTTCTTTCCTGCTTTCTTAAGGACTTTTTGTGTAGGCTATTTGTGTAGGATATTCTCCATTCATCCTACAATTCACTTAGTCCTCTGTCACTAGTATTCGGTGTATCAAATCTGTCGTTGAGATGGTCTTGAAATCCAGGTTGGCTAGTCTTAAGGTCATACTTTGGTTCTTATGGATATGTTTCATTTTCCTCACCTAAACTTACATATGAGCAGTTAGTGGTCTATTCTACAGTTAACCCTTGGCCTCCTTTTAGCTACTGAGTTTGTGTTTCTCTAGAGTTTCTTCCAACAGATGAGGTCAATTTGATCTCTGTGTATTGCACCTAGAGAAGTCTGGATGTACAATTGCCTTTTGTGTTGTTGGAAAAGGTATTCACGGCTGAGCCCCAGTGGCGTAGTGGTTGTGCGCGGGACTGCGGCCCACTGGGATGGAGGTTCGATTCCAGCTCCACGGAGTAAAGGCTGGGCCTCCTACTCCCACCACCTGAGGGCAGTGATGCCCGCCTCCCCACCCCCCCCAAAAAAAAGAAAAGAAAAAGGTATTCACTATAAACAAGTCGTTGGTCTTGCAAACTTCTATCATACAATCTCCAATTTTGTTTCTATCACCAAAGCAATATTTTCCAGCTACTGTTGCTTTCTCTTTGCTTCCAACTTTTATCACTCAAACAAAAATTTCCCCACTTTTTCCAGGTGCCAATATTTATCAAGGCATCATTATCACATGTTTAATAAACTTCAGAATGAAGCCTTGGTAAAATTTTTCAATTAATTCCTCACTAGCTTTAGTTGTTGGTATATAAATTTAAATAATAGTCATATCAACTAGATTTTCATGTATGCCAATAGGTATCATCCGATAAAACAGACAGCATTATACTTCAAGATAGATCTTAAAATGTCCTTTTTGACAATGAATGCAGAGTCATTCCTGTTTATTGTATCGTTCCTGGCAGAGTTAGTCATATGACTGGCCGATTCAAAATGGCCAATACCAATTCATTTCAGTTCACTTATGCTTAGAATATTCATCTCTTTTGTTGTTGTTTTTAACAGAGTTTGTTTGTTTGTTTGGCTCTTAAGCCACATGCCCCACAATTCAACAGTTCGCTCATATTGAAAAGGATTGTATAATCATTAGCACGATCAATTTTAGAACATTTCCTTTTCTTTTTTCCTCCTCCATGGTTAAATTGCTTTTAAAATGTGTTGTGTAATATCACTATCAGTTCTAGTGCTCCCTCCCCTCATATATATTTACATCCATAAATATATATATATATATATATTTATTTACACGTGTCATTTTTTGTTTTCTTCTTTTTAAAATCATTTTACTGGGGACTTGTACTCCAGTTCATTAAGATTACTTCCAGTTCCCTACATTCATTCTTCCAACATCTAGGAGAGGATGAGAAAATCCTACTCCAAAGTTCCTCAGGTACTCCATCTGCTTAAGGCTGATAAACACTTTGCTTTCAGACGGTGATAAAAGGAGATCTTCCTCGAAAAGCCAAGACCCTGAGTTCTGACAGTGAGCAACTATTAAGTGAAGCCAAGATAACACAGAGGAAGCTTCAGCAAGGTATGAGGGGGAGTGGGGAGACAGTGGGGGTGGGTAGAGATATGCAAGGGCTTGAAATTGACCTAGGTGATAAGGGGACACCCTAGAAGCAAATTCTCTTTTGGAGTCTCATTGTCAAAGTAGCTGAATATTTTTAAAATTTGTTTAATTTTATAAAACTGATATTTCTGGTTAGTAGTCTAAATATCCCCCACTTAACATATATTATTTTTGGTGTCATATGTATAAATCAGTCTTGAGTATGATAGATCTGTTTTGATGTGACCTTGATGGGACTATTTTACTTTAATCCACTTGTTATCAAGACCCTGGGAACCCAGGCGTGCCAGACATATAGACAGTGCTATTTTCTTATTTCAGGTCAAGGTCATTAGTTGCAGGTCATTAGAGCAACTGTTTTAAATTTTCCTAAGTCTCAACACTTTAGCAACTCGAAGTACCAAAAATCACTGTGTCAATATCACTGTGAAGCAAGAGAATTGCTTAAGCTGTAATTTAAAAAAAGTTTTATGGTCTTATAGTTCATATACCATACACTTCAGTGGTTTGGTTTTATCAAAAAGAGTTGAACAATCATCACCAGTATTAGTAATTTCAATGATCACCAGGAGCATTAATTTTAGCTTTGAAAATTTTTCATTTATTTTATTTATCATGTACGATGGGTGAGTCAAAAGCATTCCTACAAAACTACAGTTTATGTATGCACACATTTATATGAACTAAATGTGTTTAAATATGTCTCTGTGATCAGTGAAAGACTACAAACAAGTTCTCATTTATTTTAGCCTGGTTAGGATGCCTTCAAAAACAGACCCAGTCAAAACCCCTTCCAAGGGGATCTGCTGGACATTTAAGTTCAAGGCAAAAAATTCAAGTAACTGTTTTTTTGGGGAGACTCCAACATGTATAATCGTGACAGACTTTCTCAAGGGACCCAGGAAAATTGCAGGGGCTTATTAGGAAGAGAGTTTTAAGAACATGGAAAACTAGATTGGTAGAAAAAAAAAAGACCAAGAAATTTATACCAGAGTCTTTTTTTTTCTCCATCATCACAATGCACCCATTCATTCTTAGAGAGTAGCAAGAGATATCTAACACAAATTTCATTGGAAAACGTTATCATATTCACCCTATAGCCCCGATCTTGCCCCCTCAGACTTCTTTTTGTTTCCCAAACTCTGAGAACATGGGAAAAGAACTCCATTTGGGTCACCTGAATATACCAACACTGTCATTTGGGCATAGTAGAAATCAAAGATCATAGAATTTCGTCAGAACAGGGATAGAGACACTTAATAGTCCTAGATAGAGACTCTGCCAGGAACCAAAGGCCTTATCTTTTATTAAAGAAAGATTTCTGTGACTTTGTAACAATTCTGTTTTACTTAACCTATACAAACACACACATCAGAAGGAAAGTCACTGTTCTCAAGTTGATTCTGACTTATAACAACCTTATAAGACAAACTGCCCCTTAGGTTGAAATCTTGACTGGCATTGACAGCCTCGTTTTTCTCTCGAGGAGAACTGGTAGATTTAAACCTCAGTCCCTGTGATTATTTGGTCTGTGAGTATCTGCATTGCCACCCAGGACACACACACACACATCTCAAAAACCACCGAGCAGCCATCTCCTGGGCTGACAAATCCCTGTAAAGATTCTGTCTCTGGCTACTTCTGGTCTCCCTTAGTCACCACGACCAAGCACGCTCTCAAGCCAACTGACACTCAGTGTGTTATTCCTTTTATGGTGATTGGATGCTGGCTATCAGGAAATTTCCTTTTTTGAAATCTGAGAAATTAAGGAGATGAAAAATAGAATACAAAAAGACAATTCGATCATGAAGCTTTTCTGATTTGACACCTGCTCTTTCTATGACATCTGCGTGTCTGATGTCTGCGTGTCAGATCTGAGGATCTGCCTTTTAACTTGGACGAGACCGGCCTTTCTGCTCCTGTAAGCAATGGCAGCTTCAAACACCCACAGTAGGTGGGCATGGCTCAGCATTGGCTCGGTGTCAGTGAGAGGGAGGTTCTGTGTGCCAGCCACTGTCTTTGCTTCAGCTCTGACTTACGGTGACCTCACGTGCGTCAGAGTAGAACTATACCCCATAGAGTTTTGGAAGCAGTTTGCCAGACCTTTCTTCCATGGTTAACCATTTGCACCATCAGAATACTAACTAAGTCTGTTGTTAGTTAAACCAGAAGTTAAATCATCATTGAAATCAGACACCTTCATGGTGGACTGAAAGCATTAGAAGCTATTTTTCATGGCCAGAAGGTGGCAATATTATCACCTAGGAAAGTCTGCTCACTTCTTCCATCCAATGTCTTTATTTTTGTCAGTTTAGAATATGAGCCGAAACAAACAATAGATATTTATTTGGATGGGGCTTGCTCTCGTACTCTCATTGAAGAGACAGCTTTTCTACATTATTTATTTATTTAGTTGCTCATGTACTAACTCACGCATGCATTCGTTCACCAAATATACATTCATATTTTAAGCCCTACTAGTGCAGGACGAAGAACTCTAGTGACTCAATGGGTTAATCATTGGAATGCCAAATTCAAGGTCGATGGTTCAAACCACCAACCAGCCTCTTCACTCTCAAAAGTGGAGACTTTCTGCTCCTGTAAAGATTTAATCTGAGAGGCTTACTTTAACTCTGATCTACAGAGAGGCTTTAAGTGGGAATTGACTCAACATTGGTGGTTTGAGGTAGGTTTAGGGTCAGAAAGTAGTGCTAGTGGTAAAATGGCTAAGTGCCCAGCTGCTCACCCAAATGTCTACTGGCCACTTTGAGGGAGAAAAGGCTTAGAAACCTTAGAAAACTCTATGGGGTAATTCCACCCTGCCTCAATGGTTGGCTGTGAATTGGAATAGACTTGGTGTTGGCCAACCATCATGCTTGACAGCACGCTGTGCTGTGCTGCACTGCCACAGGGCACAAGGCACCTGTATCCCTTCCTGCACTTTGAACTCAGCAGAGTAGAATGAAGCCCTGCCATGAGTCACTTAGCCTCTCTCTTTCTTGATATATTCCCAGACCCTATGCCCAAAGCTCCCTGGAGATGTGGATTTGGACACACACAGTGGGCATCTCTAGAATGCTCACTAAGTGCAAGTCTTCTCTGTGCAGGGTAGACTCCAGTCACTTCAGGACCAACAGATACCAGGGGAGGATCAGAATGCACAGGCTAACCCCGCCTTCATGCTCACTGTATTTTAATTTAGACCTCAGGCCGGCTCTCAACAATCTACAGGAGACACTGCAAACTGTGACAGCTCAGAAAGAGCAGATTGAGGTCAATCTCACGACTTTCCGTGATGATCTTCGTGGGATGCGGAGGGGTCAGTATCTCGCTAGCCCCTTAGTACCGAGCATCTGTGTTGAATACCTCAGATGTGCTCACCTCCCCTTTTTGTGTGTGCAATAGATGACATTGATGATGTGATCAATAAAGCCAAGAGCCTGGTCCGGAATGCCAATGATATCACAAGTGAAGTTCTGGATGGACTCAGTCCCATCCAGACGGATGTGGACAGAATTAAGGAAACCTATGGAAGCATGAAGAGTGAAGAATTCAGCAAAGCCCTGACTGATGCGGACAACTCAGGTATCAGGCCAGCATGTAGTCTCTGTTTATTCCCTGCATTCTAATTCTTTTCTGGTGAAGTCTGATCACAGATATTAAGATGGTAGTCATTGCTTTCACATAGTAAATGCAAAGAAGAGGGGTATCCTTTTAGTTCAATTAGATGAGTTTGGGTTTTTTTTTTTAATCGACAGAAGACGCTGTTGGCCTTCTTCCTTCATAAGTCAGTTGCCATGGAGCCGCGTCTGACTTGTGGTGGCATGTGTAACTGGGCTTCATGGGGTTTGCAATGGCTGGATTGTTAGAAGTAAATCACCAGGTCTTTCTTCCAAGGTGCTTCTGGGTGAACTTGAACCTCCAGCCTTTTAGCTCGCAGCTGATCATGTTAACAGTTTGCAAGACCCCAGGACTCCTTCTCCCGTAGAGACTGGAAGCATAGGTCCCAGAATCATGAGGTATTGACTGATGATTGGTATTAAGTATCAGAAATAAAGTTTATCTTTTCCTCAGAAAGTGATTAGGAAAAAGGATTTAATTTCATTGATTGCAGAATAAAATTCATGACACCGTTATTTTTTCAGATCTACTCGGATTTTCAGATCTACTCGGCCCAGCATTTCAGATCTACTCGGCCCAGCATTTCAGATCTACTCGGCCCAGCATTTGGGGCTTAAAATAGCAGCTATTTGTAGTTCATCTTTTGTCAAACCACCGTTAAACATTTCTGTTTTCTAACCTCACCCACAGTCACAAAACTGACTAACAGACTGCCCGATCTCCTGAGCAAGATTGAAAGTATCAACGAACAGTTGATGCCCCTGGGGAACATCTCTGACAATGTGGACCGCATACGAGAACTCATCCAGCAGGCCAGGGATGCTGCAAATAAGGTGGGTGCGCCCCGCGTGGGTCCGGCATCCAGCTGGCTTATTGAGAAAGGAAGGTCTTTGTTGACTCAAGCATCAGTTGTTCCAATTCTTGGGTTACTGACCTTGTGGAAGTAGCCTTCCTCCTGCTGCCCTTCAAAGGGGCACATGGCCTGAATCCTCTCAATTATCTGCTATGTCAGGGACCCGGAACAGTCTTCTCCCCACTGAGGTTTTACAAGCAGGAAGAAGGTTTTCGATACAGTTGATTGATTGCTGTCACAAGTTCACAGTGAGAATTTTTGTGAGCAGAGAATGTTAACATGATATTGCGCAAGAACAAGTTTCTTTTTCTGTTTTTATAATTTTTTAGAAAATTTAAAAATCATTCCAGCATTTATATTGACATATAACTCACATATCATATAATTTAATCGTTCAATCACATCAAGAAGAGTTTTAGAACATTTTGTTTTAGAACATTCGTTTTCTTCTTTCTTGTAGTCATCTTCATTAGCTCCCCATTCTCCCCCCACCTCCCATGCCACGCCCTTCCATTTCAAGGATGAAATGTTCGCAGTAAATGCAATCTAAACACGTTACTTGTTTGGGGAAAACACTTCCTTAAATGTGTTGTATGTGTTCTGGATATCGTTCATGTCTCTTCTGTTGGTGCAACGAGCTACGTCTTGGGCTGAGATTTGAACACTCAGACGTTCAAACCCACCAGTCTCTCCATGGGGAAAAGAGGAGACAATCAGTTTCCATAAAGGTTTCGAGCCCCTGTTAGCCCCAGGGCAGCTCGACTTGACTTGACTTGTCAGCAGTGTATCTTCTTGTCTGTTTCCTTTTCTATGGCTGCTAGAGGCCAGACACCCTTCTAAATACTTCCATAGGTATTAGCACACTTGCACAACAATCCTTCTCGGATTGCAGTTTCATCACAAACACAGAGAATTCAGCAGATCGCTAGAGATTCCTGCCTAATAAACTGGAAGAACATGCATTCGTTGCTGGTCACCCCCTGAGAAAGCTCCCTGCACTGGCTCTCAACTTATCACAGCAACCTGGAGAAGACGGCCAGGGTTAAGACCAAGAACTCATCATCGCAGATGACCTCTCTGAACACACTCAGCCACTTCACCAGCGTATTTAACACCCTGCGTCTGAATCTCTAGGTGGCTGTTCCCATGAGATTCAATGGGAAATCTGGCGTGGAAGTCCGACTGCCAAGTAACCTGGAAGATTTGAAAGGCTACACGTCTCTCTCTTTCTTTCTCCAAAGACCCGAATACCGAGGAGATAAAAGGAATGAGAATATGTTCGTGATGTACCTTGGGAATAAAGATGTAAGTATTTCGTTGGTCGAACAGCATATGGGCTTGGAGGCATGGGCGTGTCCTTTTGCCTCCCTCTCGTTCTCAGGCACTGCACAACCGAACCCCTGCCACTGGCTCAGCAGTTGGAAATCCCACCAAGTCATAACAACACCCCACCTCCTCCCCCTCCACCTCATGGTTCCCACAGACACATCCTGTCAGTCAGTACAGATGTCACCTGCTGGTACTGCCAGAGGCCTAATCCGGTAATTTCTGTGTGCCAGCTCACAGGCTCATGCGAGTGTACACCTGCACACAGACATCCCTCCTACCTGGGACTAATGAGCTGTACCCTCTCTTCATGCAACCAGGCCCTCAGTCAGATCCCACAACAGTGACAGTAGATACACCTCTCAGAGGCATGGCCTCTTCTTCCTCAGAACATCCAGCTGCAGGCCCATCGCCAGAGTCTGCGATGAGAAAGGTGCATCTCTAAGGGGGAGAAGTGGACGAAAATGAAGCCTCCCCTGCCTTCTTAAGACAAAATGTTATTATCTCATCGCTTTGTAATTGAGATCCATGATGTCGCTGCCATTATTGACCTTTTAGAGGGTTCATTGTAGCTTCTCAAATGCCTTTGGAGTTGCGTTTCAGAAGTGACCTCTGACCAAGTTAAGATACATTTGTTAGGAACAGGAATGTCTGGGATACAGTTCTCAAAATTCTTCCTGTTTAGGAAGTTGTTGGCTGTTGCTAGTGACTGCTAGCTGCACAGATTATAAATCTGCATGATTGTGGCTTAGCTCTTTGTACTTTAAAGACTGGTCCTTTATTTATACTTTTTACATATGACATGGATTTCTGCCTGGTTTCATGGCAAAATGCACTAACTAACCTTCCTCTTTCAACACATATATACCACCTACCTGCTATGGATCAGACTCATTCTTTATAGTTAATCTAACGGAAGGTTGTCATATTCTAAGAGAGAAGAAAGGTACTTGTGTAACTGCTTATGATAATACAGGGTGCTAAAGGTTATAAAACACAAGCACCAAGTGCTAAGCAATCGGTGCACAGCACCTGCGCGGTAGTCCGGCACAGAGCTAGTGTCGTGAGTGTTCAGAGCCTTGGTGACTGCTAAACACAAGGTCAGCAGTTCCAAGCCAGCAGCAGCTCTGTGGGAGAAAGACAAAGCTTTTTGCTCCCATAGGGAGTTAGAGT
This sequence comes from Nesogale talazaci, assembly GCA_004026705.1. Lineage (NCBI taxonomy): Eukaryota > Metazoa > Chordata > Mammalia > Afrosoricida > Tenrecidae > Nesogale > Nesogale talazaci. Next base: position 416 of record PVJH01012815.1, on the reverse strand, counting down.
ATCAGAACCCTACAGGGGCAGTTCTAACCGGTAGGGTCGCCAAGGGTCAGAATCAACTCTATGGTGGTGAGGGCAGCACTCAGTATAGACAGGCTTTTGTACTACAGTATCAGCAGTGTTATATAGTCAGGCTTTCTCTCCCTATCAAAAGACTAGAGGAGGGCTAAGTTCCTGTCTTGATTGGGTAGGAGTTACTTGGCAGACGTTTATAGAGTGAGCAAAGGCAATTAATAAATAAATTCACTATGACATGAGCAAAGACTTCTCAGCCCCCTCCCCCACTCCCCAAATCTGCGGCCCTCAAGCTGAGTTTTACTCACAGTAAGCCTGGAGGACAGACCAGAACTACCCTCTTAGGGACTCCAGTGCTGCCAGTCTTAGAGCAGCTGATGATCATATCTTTCCCCGTGGAGTGA